>ML664159.1:1392593-1442961 GCA_007570785.1 Antilocapra americana
CCGGAGGGGAAGCATATGTAAACCCATGGTGATATCATGACAATGTATGGCAAAAACAATTAAAAATAAATAAATTTTAAAAAATTAAAAAAAAAAGAAATATCAGCTGCTACTGATGTTATTGTTGTTACTGCTCTTTGAAAATGGAGCCTCTCACTTTACATTTCCTCCAGAGCCTAACATAAAGGGTTCTCTGGTCTGAGTCTGACAAAATGATGAAGAGGGCAACATGCATCTCCTAAAAACCCAACCTTGCTTCTGTACTGTTTCTTCTCTAGGAAAGTGTTCACCTGTGTTTTGATTTTTTTCTAAATTCTGTATTCATTATCTTACTGACTCTACTTTCCAAAAAGGATTTGTGATGACAATGTCCTTGTGTTCTCTTCCTGCTTCCTCAGGTTCTAAATGTTCCCAGGAATGGTCCAGACCTACAAGAGCTGAGGACTCCGCAGCATTTGAGTGAAGAGCTATCAGGGAGTGACAAGATGCAGCAACTGTTCAACCTCAAGCAGAACCAGCTTGGGACAGGTGGGCAGAGCTGCACTGACTGCACGGAAAGGGGGGGCTGGGTTGGGTCTGAGCAGGACCAGAGAGGTTGTGACAAAATAATCACACTTGGGGCCCAAAGCCAGCAGTGGATCTGGTAGGCAAAAGTGACTCTCCAAGAAGGAGCCTCCCCAAGGCACTCAGGAGGAAAGGCAATGTAGGGATGGCCAGAGTACCTGCCAGCCAGGAGGAGAAAAGCTTTCAGGCGGAAGGTGGCACCAAAGAAGGAGAGGGTAAGGAAGTAATGTCTCTTTCCCAGGCACCCAGTCTCAGTGGACTCTGAGAACCCCCACTGAGTCCCCAGGGCCCCCCTCCATCTCTCATGCTCTGAAAGCAAAGCATCACACCCACTGGAAGCCTGCTCTGGCTTCTACATTCCCTTTCTCAGAGAAGGCTCTCCAATCTCACCAGCCAGAAGCAGGGGTCACTCTGCCAGTAAGATTGAGCAGGGCCCTAGGCTGGGTGGGCTGCAAACTTCTCACTGCAACCTCACAGGGTCCTCCATTCTTATAGGAACTCCATTCTTAAGGAACTCCAAAGGCTCCATCTCCAAATACCATCATATTGCGATTGGAGTTTCATCCTATGAATTTTGGAGGGAACCCAAACATTTAGTCCACTGCGGACTTCTAGCCTCCAGAACCATAAGAAAATAAATGTGTACTGTTTAAGCCACCCAGCCTGAGGTAATGTGTTATGGCAGCCCAAGCCATTAAGATGGGTTTCTATGGAAGGACCAGGCCCAGCCCTGATTTAAGAAGAACTCTTGTCTTCCTGTAGAAGCTGCACAGTATAGTGCCTGCAGAAGCAGGCCCTAGCAAACACACACACACCCATATGCACACACAAGATAAAAGATTGAACCTATAACTGTGGAATACTGAGCATCAGCCAACGAAAGCAAAGGAAAATACCGTGAAAGTGATGGCTCAGTAGTAAAGAATTTGCCTGCCAATGCAGGAGACGTGGGTTCAATCCCTGGGTCAGGAAGATCCCCTGGAGTAGGAAATGGCAACCCTCTCCAGTATTCTTGCCTGGAGAATCCCTGGGACAGAGGAGCCTAGCAGGCTGCAGTCCATGGAGTCGCAAAGAGTCGGACACAACTTGGGGACTAAACAAGTCTTCGTAAGCTGTCCATGTGGCCAGACCTCTTTCCAAAGAGGTTATCTAGGGACCCCACAAAGCAGGGTATCAAAGCAGTGTCTGGTGTGACGTGGGGACTCAGACACATCACCTGGTCAGTCACACTGTCCCTAAATGATTAGCTTCCAAGCATCTGTCTAGGTCCTTACTTCCTGCTCACCTGCTTGCTGGCTGACCTTTACTCAGCTGCTTCTGCTTCAAGATCAACAGCCTTATCTCCACGACCATGAGGCTTCCTGATTCCATTTATGTTTCACTCTAGAGATTTGGGAAATTAGAGCCACCATGAAATCAGATGTGTATCTTTATAATTTTGCAGCAAAAGTCCTTTAACAAAATTATTGCTTATACCCCATGAAGAAGTAATTTTCTAAATTACTTCCTCCCATCAGCATTTTTTTTTGTTTTTGTTATTTCCCCTGTCACCCAAAAAGCATGTATTAATATGTCTCCAAAAAGTGAATAAAGTCAGATATAAAAACATTTTAGACTCTTTGGTCATGAAATAAAGGAGATGTTGTTTGGTCCAATAGGTTCCCCGACATTGGACCATAGGAAGTGATCCTGTGGTTAAACCCCATGTGCTAGAAGACTGGAAACATCCTCCCCCCTCTGTCTGTGACTAGTCATGGTGCTTTGGTTTTTTGGGTTTTTTCTTTTAATAATTTTACTTATTTATTGACTGATTTTTGGCTGTGCAGGGTCTTTGTTGCTTTGCAGGCTTTTCTCTAGCTGCAGAGAGCAGAGGCTACTCTCTAGTTGTGATACATGGGCTTCCCATTGCAGTGGCTTCTCTTCCTGAGGAGCACAGGCTCTAGCTCACACAGATTTCATAGCTGGGGTACGTGGGCTCAGTAGCTGTGGCTTCCGGGCTCTAGAGCACAGGCTCAATAGCTGTGTCCCACATGCTTCCTTGCTCCGTGGCATGTGGGATCTTCCTGGATACTGAACTTGTGTTCGACATAGGACTCTAACCTGTGTCTCCTGCATTGGCAGGAGGAATCTTTACCACTGAGCCATTAGGGAAGCCCGGTGCTTTGATTTTCAACCATTACTAAAAGCAAGTTTGTTTTCTGTTGAAATCCTCTGGATCGATTATTTCTATAATCCTGCATCATTGCAGGAATTTTGCATCATTGCTAAATGGTTAGTTTGACAATTGGCTTATGTGTTCCAGATAGACAGTGGTGCCAAAATAATTAACCTACCATTATATGAACTTTGAAGAATGTCATCCGAGGCCTTGTAATGAGGGGGTCTGTTACTCTGAAGCACAGTTTGGGGTACACTTAGCATGCAGTTAAACCACAAAACTGTGGGGCTGGGGATCAGAATGACTTGTGCTGGCTTTAGGATATACAATTGGGATCCATGAACCCCAGTGGGATACAAAGCCCCCTGCGTTGGAAGCCTTGGAATCTGGCCTTCCCTGGCCACTCACTGATCCAGCCAGATGACCTAGCTACAGAGTTTTTGGATAATTAATAAGTGAATAATAATTAAAATTAAAATAAACAAATGTTGTTACCTATTTTTCAACTTATGCTGAAAATCTTATTTTTGGCAATTTTTATTCAGTATTAAAAACAAAACAAAAAAACTTCTTAAAGAAAATTTAGCTCTTTATGCAGTAATAGAAGGCCTAGAGAAAAATCAGACATGTTTGCTAATTAAAACTAAAACCTGTACCTCTGAACTATATGCTGGTCTAGGTGGCATTTTGGACTGCACTTCTTGCCTTGAACCACTAGGGGTCACGATTGCACTCTTTGGCAGAGAACAGAGCAAGCTGTCAAGAAGGGATTGTTTTCCGTCGTTTGAGCAAAGGCCCCAAACCAAGAACAAAGGCACTAAAGGCCCCTTCTTAGCTCACAGAGCTGACGACAACCTGCAGGCTTCCTGAGGGTTCCAAAAACCAACCTGAGCTCCAAGAGTACCCCCGACCCCACTCAGGTTAGAAAAGAAGAGGGAGGAAGTCCGTCAGGGTCCATGGAGAGAAACAAAGCCTTCCTGTGGGGACACAGGCTGTGCTGACTCTCTCCAGGGTCCACTGAAGGGGAGAACCCCCAAGAGACTCCCTTGTTAAGATGGGGTGTCTGCAAGAAAGAGAAGAGGGCGGTCCATACTATCGCCCATGTCTGCTTAGCCCCTGACATGCTGATCCATCCCCAGCAGAAGGCAAGAGGTGAGGTCCAGGCTCGGGAGGGGAAGCAGGAGAGCAGCCCACACCCCTCTGATGGCCATGGCAAGGGCGCCAGGGTTCCCCGAGGATGGGGTGGTCACCTCAGATGGTAGCTGAGCTCACAAACTGCCTCCTTAATCCTCAGCCTAATGTGCGCCAGCTGGGCCAGAGGAGGGCATGGGGTGAGGGGGGGCGTGCAGAACCCAGCACAGGGGCCAGCGCTGGGCAGTCTTTGGAGGGTCTGAGGGGTGGGGTGGGGGTGCATAGCAGGAGCTGGCCCTCCCAGGCAGGGTGGGGAGCTCTAGAGTGGGGGGACCTGCAGCAGCCATGCTCACCAGGGCGACACTGAACCCCAGCCCCACGAGGACCGCATCAGAAAGGACAGCCTGGATGAGCCAGAGAAGAGCCTGCCCAGGGGCCTCGCCCCCGCTCTGTCCCAGGGACTGAGGGGCTTGGCTGGGGAGTGGGGGTGCGTGGGAGAGGTGAGGCTTATCAAGGACAGACCGTGCTCAATATCAAAAGGAGTCTGAACCTGAAATTTTAAAATGAGTGAAACTTAGTCAAGTACGAAAATAAGACTGTGATAAAATTGAAGGGACTGGAAACTAATGGTCACCCTCGGGGCTGTGCAGTGATTAGCCTTTCACTGAGCTTGTTGGAGGGTGTCTGCTCTCCTTCCCCAAAACTGGGATTTGCAGTGAACCAGATCACCCCACACAGCTGGGAAAACCACACACACACACACACACACACAGTTCAAGAGTTCAGTGAACTAGTGCAACAAACCTTAAAAATAATAAGAAAACTCATAACTCTTTTTGATGGTGGTGATGGTGGTTTAGTTGCTAAGTCGTGTCTGACTCTTGCAACCCCATGGACGGTGGTCCACCAGGCTCCTGTGTCCATGGGATTCTCCAGGCAAGAATACTGAAGTGGGTTGCCATTTCCTCCTCCAGGGGGTATACCTGACCCAGGGGATCTGATCAAACCCCAGTCTACTGCACTGCAAGGAGAGTCTTTACTGACTGAACCTCCAGGGGAGCCCATCGTTTTTGGTGAACAGATATGAATTCAACTTTATGGCTAAAGATATACCCTAATTACAGACTATTCAGGCAGTCAGAGTGGGTGTGGAGAATGGGTGTGGAGAAAAGATGAAATGATGCCAACCTCTGTAGGGCAGGTCAGATGGAGGATCATTGCCAACCTGAGTCCCTACCTACAAAGTGTGGAACTTGGATTAGGCGGTCTCTAGTGTCCCCTGCCCCTCTCTGATTTTATAATCTGATATATGCATCTTCATTAGAGCATAGTCTCTATTTCTTACATCCTTTTTAAAAGGGCATATAAAACCTCACACACCAAAACTTTCAACTCTGTAAGGAAGGCGAAGTGGACTACTGAGTGGGGAGGTTCCAAGGGTCTAGAAAGGGGGGCAGCCAGCTTTGTATTCAGACAGATGGCATGCCCCCGCCTGTAACTTGCCAATGGTGGGAGCTCCGATGTTGCTTCGCAGGCAATTGCTAGGAACTTGGAACCCCAGAAAAACACAGTGACTTGCCAGTGTTGCCTGGCTAGTTAATGAACATGGATGGCAGACGGGTTCTCACAAGTTTCTGTCCAGAGTTGAAAGTCCATCAGACTCACTCATGCTACACAGATTAGTGGGGACAGCGTCTCCCCAGAGAGGCCCCCTCTGCCTCAGTCTCATTCAGTCACTATGAGATCAAGAGCGGCCACTTCCATGGCCACTGCCCTGCTCTGGGTCATCTCACTTCTGATGTTTGTTTCCAGTTCAGCTCTGGTCTCTCCCCATGCCTGCCATGTCTCTCTCTTCCCCACTCTCCCTAACTCCATCCAAACTTAATAATATTCTCTGTAGCACTATACAGTGGATAAAATGCTTTTGCCTGAGAGCAGGTTGCCTAAATTCCACCTGAGTGCTATCTTAGGGGTACTGAGGGGGAAAGGGGGACCTTCCCAAGGTGGCAGTTAAAGTTTTAGTCACCCAGTCATGTCCGGCTCTTTGCAACCCCATGGACTGTAGCCTGCCAGGCTCCTCTGTCCATGGGATTCTTCAGGCAAGAATACTGGTGGGTTGCCATTCTCTTCTCCAGGGGATCTTCCCGACCCAGGGATCAGACCTGGGTCTCCGGCATTACAGGAAAATTCTTTACCATCTGAGCCACAAGGGAAGCCCCCAAGGTGGCAAGGCTAGCGTTAAAAACAAGACAACAGGTTCATCTTCTTATTGAACCAAACTTGGGTCTGCCAGTGCACCATAAAGCCAGTCTACTGCCACTGGGTTGTGGTGAAGAAAAACACAGTGTTTATTACAGGGCACCCCATGAGAGCCAGCAAGGGGAACAAGCAGGGCCGCTAGTGGTCAGAAGACCTGAATTCCTCCGTGGCTTTCAGGGAAATATTTTGAAGGGCAAGGTGAGGAGAGGGCTGCAGGGTGCCTGATCAGCTCCTGAACATTCTTCTGATTGGTTCGTGATAAGGTAATTGGGAATCAATATTATCAGCCTTGTGGTTCCAACTATCTGGGGTCTAAGTGCTTGTGATCAGCATGCCGGTAACTTCGTCCACCCTGGTGGGGGATTTAGCATCTGCAAAACAACTCAAGGCTATGGTGCAGGGTATTATCTATAGCCACTGTGTGCACGCGTGCTCACTCAGTTGTGTCTGATTCTTTGTGACCCTGTGGACTGTAGCCCACCAGGCTCCTCCGTCCATGTGATTATCCACGCAAGAATATTGGATTGGGTTGTTATTTCCTCCTCCAGAGGAACTTGCCCACCCAGGGATTGAACCCTATAGCACTTGAAGAGGAACTAAAAGCCTGTGACTTTGTTTCATGGCTAAACTATTATTATTTTGTCTTGCTTGACTGTTTTCCTTTGTTTCAGCATTTTCTTGCTTCTCTGATTAAATCTGTTTTTTGGGGGGAAAGGTCTAGAAGACTAAAGCTTTTCTACAAACAACAGGCAGGTGAGGGACACGGGGGTGTCTGTCCCCAGGGAGGCCCTAAAGTGTTCTGCTCTGTTTAGTTTATGTTAAGCCCTGCATCACCAAACCAAGGTTAATTACAGCTTTGTTCAGTTTCAGCTGTTCCAGAAATGGAAGCTGAAACCAGTCAATCAGGAATCACCTGATCAGCACTAGTTAAGCAATCTGCAGGATAGATCTTGCCACCCCCTAAAGGAAAGTAAACTTGCCATAACCAACCAGCTTTTTTTTTTGTGAGTCCCTTGTTCCTTCTTCCTTCTGCCTATCGAAATCTTAACATTATACAGTTTTTCTGAGCTCCTATACATCTGCTAGATGGGATGCTGCCCAATTCAAATTGATTTTTGTCGGAACAAACCCTTAAAATGTTTAATAATGCTCAGTTTATCTTTTAACACTGGTATATGATAGAGTTGAGGATGTGTTCTCATTCTGTTTCCTATCTCTGTTCTCATTCTCTAAGATTGTGATTTAAAAAAACATGAGAAACTATGCTTCATTACAGAAAACAATGTTTGTGCACTTAAAATGCAAATCACGTTAGTCACAGGTGCTTGATCTCACCAGTCACCTACCGATTTGCCCTCTGATGAGAAACTCACTGCTTTATTCTAATTTACTTACAGACACCAGAAAGATAGGTGTTTGGGGTATTTTCCTATTGTGCTCTTCCCACTGACTGGAACAGTACCTGACACTTAAGAGGCTCAGGAAATAATAACTGTATCAGTGATCAAGTCAACCAGTATTTTTTAAAAGTCAGTATCTACTCTTTTAGAGCTATAAACATAGCCAGAGGCATTCTTCCTTGTGAAAAGTTATTTTTAAATAAAATAGCATGATTCTAAAAGATTAACTTTAAACTTGATGAGAACTGTGATTTTTTTTGTTAAGATGCTATTGATCCTTTCTCTATTCTTTCCCCTTCCCCACCCATGCCAGTGCTAACACTGCCCAAGAAAACCCTCTCCCCATACCAGTCTGGAGGTGAAGTGAGAATCTAAGAGTTAGTATATACGGTGTGATGTGCATGTGTATACATCCGCTGCACAGACAAGTGTGAGTTACAGAGGGAGAGACAGGAACAGGTAATAGACAAGAATGAGAAGGTGAGGGGAAAACTCCAGGAAGCAGCCTCCCGCTTCTTTGCCACTTAAAGAAGCAGATATAAAAGCAGATACATTCAGGAGAGCGATACTCCCACTGCCAGAGACAGATTCCAGTATGACAAGTAAGGACCGCAGCAAGCAGAACTACTGGAAGCCATTGGTGGACTTTCTGAATTGTGCATTTTACAAAAAGCTCTGTGAAAGCACTGCTTCCTGCATCTTTCTCTGCATATCACCCAAGCAATTATTCTAACATCGTCACATAAATTGACTCGGAGGGCAAAATTTCTCAGAGCATTGCATTGCTGATTCTTCATGAAGCCTAAACAAAAGCCTCTTGGCCTGAGAGATGTTTACAAAAATCATTTCCATAGCACAGGGTTCACTGAACTGAAAATGAATGAATCAGACTGAATTTTAAAATCACTTGATAAAAGTAAATGAATTCAAGCATAATCATGACTCTTATATCCTAGTCATTCATTTGTTGGGTAAGATTCTATTTGGGACCAGGTTATTTACCTTTCATCCTTTTCCCCACCTTTCCCACCTCCTTGATTGAACGACAGTGATATGCAAGTGAGAACTGTCCTCCTTCACCCTCTGATAAAGGGCGTGTTGGCCTGTCACTCCACCGACCACTGCTCTAGGAGTTAAATGCCACCACCCAATCACTACACTAGTGGTAAAGAACCCACCTGCCAATGCAGGAGATGTGAGAGACGCAGGTTAGATCCCTGAGTCAGGAAGATCTCCTAGAGGAGGGCATGGCAACTCACTCCAGCATTCTTGCATGGAAAATGCCATGGACAGAGGAACCTGGTGAGCTACAGTCCATAAGGTGGCAAAGAGTTGGACACACTGAAGCGACTTAGCACACAGCATGCATCCAATCACCGCAGAGTCTGCCCTCCCAGCAAGGCCACCTTGGAGAGCTGAGCTGAGCTTCGGGAGAATGGGATAAGACTGGCATTTTTTAGATCATTTTAATGTACCACTTTATTATTTTAGAGCATTGTTTACAAAATGTTGATAGAGCATCCATCAACTCCATCATAACCACCAATATTTACATAGCACTTTCTCAGAGGTAGTAAATTATTGGTCCAAATACCAAGTTTGGCCAGTTGCCAGGCTTTTGTTGGGCCCAATGGGTATTTTTTTTTTTATTTAATCTGTCACTATCATTTAAAGTTTAGGACACCTTACATTTCAAAAGTGGATTTCCAGGACTTCCCTGGTGGTCCAGTGGATGGGAATCCACCAGCCAATGCAGGGGACATGGGTTCAATCCCTGGTCCAGGAAGATTCCACATGCCTTGAGCAATTTGGGCCCTGTGCCACAGCTCTTGAAGCCTGCATGCTCTGGGGCCCCCATACCACAACAACTGAGCCCATGGTGCTGCAGCTATGGAAGGCCATGTGCCTGGAGCCTGTGCTCTGCAACAAGAGAAGCCTACACACCACAAAAAAGAGTAGCCTCTGCTCACCACAAGTAGAAAAAACCTGCACATAGCAATTAAGACCCAGCACAACCGAAAAAACCTGCACATAGCAATTAAGACCCAGCACAACCAAAAAAATAAAAATACATATTTTTTAAATGTATTTCCATCTTCTCCTAAGAAATAATAAGATCTCCTAAGTTTAGGACCATGTTTCTTCATGAAACAAAATTTCTGGAGTTGAATAGCAGCTGACCTTTCAGACAGGACCTGATACCTCTGACTCACCATGGTCCCCTCTACCTTCTAGTGCCATACACACAACACATTACACTTCACTTATATTATCTGCCTGAACCATTTGAATTTGCAACATCTGCTTCTTACTCAACAAAGTATTTCTGAAAAAGTTATTTTTATTGCTAATTAGAAATCCATGTATACTTGTTAGTTTATGAAACAGTGTGCATTTATAATGTGTCAGTTAAAAGTATTTCCACAATGGGAGTCTTTAACATGTACCTTAAGTCTTGAGACATATAACAGGACATTGAATAGTATTTTTCTTCTTGTCTCAGAATTTTTTGATATAAGTCCCAATGCTGAGGGTAATTAGTGGTACTGCTCCCATATCCTAAAGAGACGCTGTTGGACATATTTTGTCAGAATCACTGAAAGATACAAAATGTCACCCCCACCCCCTGCCCCAGGCCTTCATTCACCTCCACTGTCCTGTGTAAGAAACAGAATAGCAAGCCAGAAGGAAGGCATTAAGAGCTCTGAGGAGAGACCTTTGGTTATCCCCACTCTGGAACCAAGGGATGGAGAGCTCAAAGAGCTCCTCTTGGGAGGTTAGAAATCCTGCAGGGAGGGGAGGCTGACAGCAGGCTCCTTACCTGGATGCAGCCAAGCTGCAGAACCTCACAGGCTCACCCTTCCAAGGAGGAGCACAGGGAGGGAGTGCCTAGGAGAATATGCCAGGCATCTCTTGAGTTGCAAACAAGCATGAGTGGAGACTGGGGCCTGCTACTCACCTAGAGATGCTTCCAGGCAAGAGGTGAATGAGGCTGAGCAAAAGAGGACAGGGGTAGTCACTGGCACTCTCCCCAGTAATGCTCAAGTATCCCAGGGAGTCCTGAAGTAGGTGAGTTTCAAGACTGTTGTAATAGCTTCTTTTCTTTCACTTCACTTTCTGAAAAATCAAGTCTTCTCAAAGCTGCCTGGCATTCTGGTTTCATGATGTCATTTCCTAGGGTTGCATCTGCCTCGACTCCATCCCAAGGGAAAATGTGGACAGGTCCCAGAATTTCAAGAAAGGGTCCTGAGATGCACTCTGTTGCCCCAGCTAAGAGCACACTTCAGCCTTGAGCCAATGACTGTGGACACGAGACATCAAAAGGGTGAAGGTGGCGATGGCCTTAAGTTATTCAGCATCCTTGTCTGGAGCAGAGCTTTGGGGTAGGGACATTCAATTGAAGGAAAGGAATTTGGAATCAGAGGATGAATTAATTAAAGATATTTAAGTAGAGAGTGACATATCCAGTCATGGATTTGAAGTCATTTGGGCTGTAGTGTGAGATTTTAAATGCAAGAAGGCAAGACTGGAATGGATATCTTTCCTATAAATAAAGGCTTTGCTGTATTTGAAAGTAAAATCTTGGCCTTTAACATGTGCCTAGTGCTTATATCAGAACTTAGAACAGTGAAGAAATGAAGGCAAATATTTCCTGACATTGCCAAACATCTCTAAATACCATTGATGTGTCCTCAACCTATCAAAACCACTCTTTTGAAAACTGTACTGTCAATATGGATGCAATTTCCCATCTAAAAAGCACTGAAAATAAGTGTGTCAAAGGTCTACAGAAGTTTGACTTGATTTCAAAAGAAATAAATATCTCAGCTCCTATTTACAACTAAATGCATACATGTTCAAACATATGCACTTACACACATACTCACTCACATGTACTTACACTTACACACACTCATAATCACACATTCACACATACATTCATGCAGTCACATATGCTGTCACACACACTTTCTCACTTACACACGCAAATATGTGAGCGCCAATGCCAAGAGTACCGTGTATTACTCCATAGGACCCAGAATAGAGGAAGGAAAATGATGAATATTTATTTGAGTCCAATTTTTAAAATCTTGCTGGTTTACTGTTATATTTCAGGGAGAGAGGGAAGATGAGCCTGGGTTTGGGGATTCAGGTCTTGGAAATTTCCATCTTCATTATGTATTCTAACTGTCTGGGGAAAAGCACTTTTCGCATTTCAGCTTTAGCCTGCTCAATCAGTGTGCAGCAGCTAGCATCTCTAAAAAAAAAAAAGGGCATCACCAGCTTTTTTGGAATCCAAACGGGAAAAAACATTTCAAACATATTAATGCCACTACCTTAAAAGAGAAAAACATGAGGGCGATATCATGTTCCTAATAGAAATAATGGAGGTAAGCAGCAGTAGCATCTTTAGTACAGTCTAGGGAGACTTGAGACTCTTGAGAGTACCTAGAACTGCAAGGAATTAAACCAGTCAATCCTAAAGGAAATCAACCCTGAATATTCATTGGAAGGACCAGTGCTGAAGCTCTAATACTTTGGCCACCTGACGTGAAGAGCCGACTCATTAGAGAAGACCCTGATGCCAGGAAAGATTAAAGGCAAAAGAAGGAGACAACAGAGGGCAAGATGGTTGAATGGCATCACCAACTCAATGGACACGAGTTTGAGAAAACTCAGGGAGATAGTGAAGGACAGGGTAGCCTGCTGTGCTGCAGTCCATGTGGTCGCAAAGAGTGGGACATGAGAGACTAACAACAACAAAGGGAGACTTGGGGAGCTGAATTTTAACCCCAGTTCTGCCCCTGACCAGCGAGGAGAGGAGACTTATTAAACTCCTTGAACTTTTGAGTCTAGGCTTTTTAATCATTCAATTCTGATAACAGGTTTTTGTTTGTTTGTTTGCTTGGAAACTTTTGCAAACTTAATTGGGCTATAGTGAGGTAGAGGTATAGTGAAGTATTTTCCTTGCAGTCTGATCTTAACCAGAGTCTGTCTCCTGGCAGTAATGTGCTCTATGTAGCTACACATTCATCCCAGGGAAACTCATTGCTTGGGTATCTGAAGCCCCTAACACGCTCTGTGAACCATCAGCACAGTTTCAGACCCCTCTCTCTGCTGTGCCTCGAGAGTTTTCTCTGAGGGCTGCCTGCTCCCCCTGACTGAGGACAGAGGGCGGAGGTGAGGAACCACTTGGGATCATCTCCACAGTACCGAAGGGTGAAGGTGAGAAGGCGCTGTAGCAGCTTCTGTCCTCTGAGACTGATGCGACTAGCCTGGCCTCGAGGGGCCGGCTCTGTGTGAACAAAGTCAGCATTTGTCATTCCTGACTTTTTTTGGTGGGGGGAGCCACTGACCTGAATAAAATCTAGCAAGTTGGACATTCTGATGTCACTTCACAACAATATGACTCTGTGACAAGTTTCATTCCAACCCTAGGGAAAACAAAAGCAAAAAGAGAGAAACAGGTAACCTATGTATGAGCTTAGGGTCCCTCCATCTTTACTAGTGGTCTTTCAACCCCAACACTGAAGGTCTCCCCCTGATTCCCAGGATATTCTAAGAAAGCCCTCTGTTATGGCAAAAAGCACCTCAAACCCTTTGTCCCTCTGTTCCCTTCAAAACCTAGAAATCTTAAATCTGGCAAAAAAAAAAAAAAAAAAAATGCCAGAAATGCCATTATAGGAAACTGAGTTATACACAGGTAGAAAGACAAAATAGAAATATATATATAATTTATGTAAATACAAGCCAAGCACCTCTTCTAGTGTTCAATAGAAGCAGCAGTAATTTATTCCAACTCTAGAGGAAAGAATTGCTGGGTAGGGCTTATCAAGAGGCAAAAGAAGTCACAGAAACCCAGGCCCACAGTCTTTACAGACCTAGCAGCATGCAACTCCACTGTAACTCAACGGAAAGAATCAATGTGTGAGAAAAGCTTAATATTTTACCCTTTATGAGTCATTTTTTCTATTTTAACTCAGCTCTTCAATGTTCAGTATGACACTGGAGTTATTGTAATTCCCTGTTACCTACAGGATAAGTAAGTGACCACAGCAGCGTGGCCCGCTGGCCTCATTGCCCTCCCACAGTCTTTCTTTTTTTTTTTTTTAAATAATTTTTATTGGACTGTAGTTAATTTACAATGCTGGGCCAGTTTCAGGTTACGACAAAGTGAATCAGTTATATATATACATATATCTACTCTTTTTTGATTCTTTTCCCATTTAAGTCAATGGGACTCAATTACAGAGTATCGAGTAGAGTTCCCTATGCTATATAGTACATCCTTATTAATTATCTATTTTATATTGTTGTTGTTCAGTTGCTCAGCCATGTCCACCTCTTTGCAACCCCATGGACTGCAGCACGCCAGGCTCCCCTGACTTTCACTATCTCCTAGAGTTTGCGCAAACTCCTATCCATTGAGTTGCTCAGATGGTAAAGAATCTGCCTGCAATGCTGGAGACTTGGGTTTGATCCCTGGATTGAGAAGATCCCTTGGAGAAGGGAATGGCTACTCACTCTAGTATTATTGCCTGGAGAATTCCATAGATAGAGGGAGCCTGCCAGGCTACAGTCCATGGGGTAGGACATGACTGAGCGATTAACACAGACACAACAGCATATTTTGTATATAGTAATGCTGCTGCTGCTGCTGATTCGCTTTAGTCATGTCTGATTCTGTGCGACCCCATAGACGGCAGCCCACCAGGCTCCGCCACCCCTGGAATTCTCCAGGCAAGAACACTGGAGTGGGTTGCCAGTTCCTTCTCCAATGCATGAAAGTGAAAAGTGAAAGTCAAGGCGCTCAGTCGTGTCCAACTCTTTGCAACCCCTGGACTGCAGCCTACCAGGCTCCTCCGTCCATGGGATTTTCCAGGCAAGAGTACTGGAGTGGGCTGCCATCGCCTTCTCCTATATATGGTAATGTATATATGTCAATCGCAGTTTCCCTTTTCCTCCCTGGTGACCATAAGTTTGTTTCCTACCTCTGTGCCTCTGTTTTTTGAATAAGCTCATTTGTACCATTTTTAGATTCCACATATAAGCAATATCCTATTTGTCTTTCTCTGTCTTACTTTGCTCAGTATGAAAGTCTCTAGGTCCATCCATGTTACTGCAAATGGCATTATTTCATTACCTCCTTCAGTCTTCATTCTGCAACCTGCCCTGAAGTGAAGTGACATGAAAGTCGCTCAGTCGTGTCCAACTCATTGCGACCCCATGGACTGTAGCCTACCAGGCTCCTCTGTCCATGAGATTCTCCAGGCCAGAATACTGGAGTGGGTAGCCATTCCCTTCTCCAGGCGCTCTTCCCAAGCCAGGGATCGAACCCAGGTCTCCCACATTGCAGGCAGATTCATCACCGTCTGAGCCACCAGGGAGACCCAGAATCTGCCCTACACTTTCTTTAATTTTCTGACATCATATTTTTCTATTAAAATAATACAAACTTATAAAAAGTTGAGTTCAAAAAATATAGTGGAGCAAAAAACTATACATTTTTCTTCTAGACTTTCTTATTAAAAAAAAAAAATGAGCTCATTCCATAGAGACAATTACATTCTCTTAATTTTCTTTTAACTCTGTAGTCTAAGTACCTCCCCATGATGTTAAAATCTCTCTGTCAACATCATGTAAAAGTACATGGTCTGATTATTTAGTAGTACACCTGGACTTTTCCCTGCCATGCCCAGGTTTAAGTTGCTTCCACTTTTCACTATGATAATATGTTCTGATCAGGTGTACTTTATGCTTTTCTGCTGTCATTATGTTGTCACCTGCCTGTCACATCTTTCCCTCTGTTCTCTGCCTGGTAAACTCCCACATGCCCTTCAAGTCCCAGCTCAAGGGTCACCAGTTCTGCCTGCTCACCTGGTCTACAGCTAACTGGGTTAGCTACTTAGTTACTCTAGGTTGGTTATTTTCTATTCTGGGCTTCTACATCACTCTGTATATCGCTGGGTGGATGGTATCACCGGCTCAATGGACACAGGTGTGGGTGGACTCCGGGAGCTGGTGATGGACAAGGAGGCCTGGTATGCTGTGGTTCGTGGGGTCACAAAGAGTGGGACATGACTGAACGACTGAACTGAACTGAACTGTATATCTCTGTTACAATATCATCCACATTATATGATATTAAGATGTTTGAGCATCTCTTCCACCAAAATGTGAGCCTTCTGTGTGTAGAGTCGTGTATTTTTCATCGTTCTAAACATATCAGCTAGCACAATGCCTAGCATGTAGTAGGTGCTCAACAAACATGTTTGCTATGTAAGAGAATTTCAGTCTTTTTAGCAGAGTCACTGAAGCCCAGCGGTGTTTTTTTTCCCCTAAGACCTCTTCAATTGTAACATTCAGAAAGTATGTTCATTCATTCTTTTTTCCATCTGTGCTAGTGGTCTGGGTGGTAGGAAAAGAGGATATTAAAAAAAGTTTAAGTTCCTACCAAGTATGTGCCCAGAACTTTGCAAGGTCCACTATGGGACTCAAAGGGAGAATCTGAAGCACTTTTCAAAGGGAAGTTAAAAGGAGTGATAACTTAAAAAAAAAGTGAATGTGAAAAGGATAATTTGTAACAATTTGCTTAAATGAATGCCAGTTGGAATTTTCAAGGCAGGTTTTGCAGAAGAGGTAGATCTAGCAGGAACACAGATAATATGCTGTCTCCCCTTTCCCACCCCAGCCTTCTTTTTCAAGCTCTATCAATCCCATGTCTATGTCTACATCTTTTCGAGGTTTAATTAGAACAAAAATTCTAGAATCTGGTGGTTCTTGTCTCTCTACTGAAGTGGGAGGAAAGTTTGAATTTCTTTTTCCTTCCTCCATCTCCTCCCGTTATTACTTACATCATCCTTATCTCTTCTTTCTGTAGAAGAAATAGCACAACGCCCACCACCAGAACACTCTTACACCTAGTATTATATACATTAATCTCTCTTAGTGGAAGTGCATTCCTGCATCTGTAAAATTTATATAGAGAAATAATGTGTCGGTAAGTAAAAATGATTATTTTTTTCCTTGTATGAGAATTCACAGGTGGAACACCTAATGAGTAAATGTATTATAAAGGCCATTCACACGAGGCTTTGGATGAGAACGTGCAAAATATGAACAGAAACACGATCCAGAGACTTCAGTGAGCACAAGTAAGACATGCCATGGAGGTTAGGGTTTCAGCAGACTTTTCTCATCCTCACATTAAAATGCTATTTTCTATATTTTCCAGAGTCTAAGAAAATTTTACAGATCTGCCCTTCTTAGTGACAAAACCTGATTTGCCTTCAGGAAGCAGTTATCAGTATTCATTTTGGTTACTAGCTTAGTGCTTGTATCACAAACTAGATTTTTTCCCCTGAAATACAATAATTTTTCTCTCTACTATCTCCAGTAACATTTGTACAATTTTAAGAATGTTCCTCAAAATTCTTATGAAGAAATGAGATGGGCTAAATTCTATTCCCTAAAAATTCATAGTAATAAAAATCATATAAACTAACCCAAATACCTCAGAATGTGGCTGTATTTGGAGACAGGGCCTCTAAAGAGGTAATTAAAGTTATATAAGGTTATTATGGTGGGTCCTAATCCAATCTGGGCTTCCCAGGTGGCTCAGTGGTAAAGGATCTGCCTGCCAATGCAGGAAATTCAGATTCGATTCCTGGGTCGGGAAGATCCCTTGGAGAAGGAAATGGCAACCCACTCTAGTATTGTTGCCTGAGAAATCCCATGGACAGAGGAGCCTGGCAGGCTATACTCCATGGGGTTGCAAAGAGTCCAACATGACTGAGCAACTAAACAACAACAAATCCAGTCTGACTGAGGTCTGCATAAGAACAGATTAGGACACAGATACACACACACACACACACACACACACACACACACACACACACACACAAGTACCATGTGAGAACAGAGTAAAGATGATTATCTACAAGCTGAGAAGAGAGCCCTCAAAAGACAGCAACCTTGTTGACGTTGTGATCTTTAACCTGTAGCTTCTAGACCCATGAGAGACACATGTCTGTTACTGAACTCAAGCCGTCTGCAGTGCTCTGTAGTGGCAGCCCCAGCAGACTAGTGCAGGAGGCTTTCACTTCACTCATGAATCTATAGATCCATAGCAAGAGAACCTGTAATCTGTGATTAGCAAGAGAAACTAACAAGGTGTGAAATCTCATTTGTTTGCTTTGTTTTTAATTCCCTGTGTTAAAGATGATGTTTTTAAATTCAGATTTCTTCCCTCTGAACCACGGACGTTTACCAAAAATGTTTACTTGAATACTTTCCATATATATAATCTGTTAACTAGCTTTGCCATGGCTTTAGTTTCTGTTATGTGTGTATGTGTGTGTTCAGTCATGTCTTTGACATTTTGTGACCCCCAGGCTCCTCCATCCATGGCATTCTCCAGGCAAGAATAGTGGAGTGGGTTGCTATGCCCTCCTCCAAGGGATCTTCCCAACCCAGGGGTCAAACCCACATCTCCTGTGCGGCCAGGTGGACTCTTTACCACTGTGCCACCTGGGAAGCCTAGCTTTCATTGTACTCATTTATTTCTAAAAGCCAGAGGGTAGAGAAAGTGAGCGTCGGGGGAGACAGAAGGTAAATCGTTTGTGTGTAGAGAGGCCTTTTGCTTGGGGCTCTCTGATGACTCACCTCCCCCATGTGGAACACAAGGGATTGTCTGAGTTTTCTGCCACCGGGTCGCCAGGGTTAGCTGCGGCTCTGTTGCAGAGGTGAGTAACTTCCTGGGCAATGACTTCCCAACTCTGCCAACACTTCCCCTTCTCTCTGGCTTTCTCTGCGCCGCTGTTCTCAGTTGAGGAGTGCCTGCTGCTCCACCACCGTCCACAGGCCTCAGGACCCAGCATCCCCAGCTGAGCTCACTCTGTGTCCACTCAGGGAATCGACTTGGAGATTTCTCTGCCCAGGCTTCGCCCAGTTGATTTAACATGATATTAAAGCAAATATCCTGGTTCAGGAAGATCCACTGGAGAAGGGACAGGCTACCCAAGCAAATGACTTCGCTCAGCACTACATCTAGAGGGAAAGTAGATATTTTCCCCCAAATTTATTTAAACCAATGACAGCACAGGCAGAAAGGTATCCAACCAATTCACAGAGACTAGTAAACATCACACCTAAAGACTCAATGTTGCTAAAATAAATCACAGGCTGCCTTATTTTTTTAGTCACATCATACTCTCCATGCTCATATCTGTTTTCACAGAATCTCAATGAAAAGCTCCATAAAGAAGACCCACATCAGGGGCACATCACTTCTCTGACCTGACACACACACATACACACACACCAATCAACATGGGAAATAGCGCTCCCCACTCCACAGAATGGAAATCTGTCAAGAGACCCACCATGATTCTCTGTCTCAGGACTGTAAGCTGCAGTGACCTGCATCTTGGTAAAAGCCAAAATAAATTTAAGTTCCTTGATTCATAATTGGACTTGGGATTTAACCTCAAGAATTAAGGTTAATTAAATAAGAAAATAATCCAAAAGAAAGAATAGTAGATTACAAATGTTTGTTGCTGTTGTTCATTCACTCAGTCATGCCTGACTCTTTGTGACCCCATGCACTGTAGCACACCAGGCTTCCCTGTCCTTCACTGTCTCCTGGAGTTTGCTCAAATTCATATCCAATGAATTTTAATAATGCCGAAATAAACATTTACAAATGTTTACTTTGGTATTATTTGGAAAGTGGTAAAACAATCCCCAAATAGGAAAGTTACTAAACAAAGCAACATATGTGTGTTTTAGGATATTATAGACTGATTTCTGGAATCATATAAATCAATAACCTGAAAGAGGATGTAGTAACACATTTCAGTATTCTTATCTGGAGAATCCCCATGGACAGAGTAGCCTGATGGGCTACAGTCCACTGGGACACAAAGTTGGATGCAACTGAAGCAACTTAGCATGCATGCATAAATCAATAAGATGGTATTGCCTTAAAATAAATCAAAATATAGGAAGATTTGATAGAATTTTCCACGCATGTGCTAGGAATAAGGAGTTACTACACCCCACACCTCACTCACCCCTCAAAAAATGCAATGTTTTGAATGAACAGCCTTGTTATGTGAAAGCAGGGTTTGGAAAAGTCTGGGGCTGGTAGGTTTCAAGGCTCCCACAGGACCATAAAAATGTGGGCCACATGGCAGCCAAAAGCATCTGGCCTCTGGGAAGAGCCCTGGGAATGTCAGGCATGTAATACACAGGGAAGGTGTGTGGTGACAGCGATATACCATCCGTGCCACATGTGAGCCAAATGACCAGCTGGGCCTGTCAGGAGCTGTGCTTGATGCACATACATAGCAAAGAGCAGCAAAGGGACACGGTAAACAAAAGCAACCAGTTAGTTAGTTGATTATGGACTCATTTTTTCCTTTAGAATTTTTATTGATATCACTGAAGAAGAAATGCTTCAAACACATTTCATTAGACTTTGAAAGAGCGCCCACACCGGTTGATAGAAATGCTATGCATCCTATTTATGATATGGATCAGAAAGAGATTCTCAGGAGATGTGGAGAGAAGAGAACCCTCCTGCGGTGTTGGTGGGAATGTAAGTTGTTGCACCCACTATGGATAACAGTGGGCTTCCTGGTGGCTCAGTGGTATAAAGAATCTGCCTGCAATGCAGGAGCCACAGGAGCTGCAGGTTCCATCTCTGGGTCCAGAAGATCCCCTGGAGGAGAGCATGGCAACTCACTCCAGTATTCTTGCTTAGAGAATCCCATGGACAGAGGAACCTGGTAGGCTACAGTCCACAGGATCGCAGAGTCTAACACAACTGAAGCAACTTAAGACAGCCCATGGATAACAGTATGGCAGTTCTTCAAAACCTAAAAGCAGAGTTGCCTGATGATCTAGCAATCCCACTCCTGGGCATATATCCAGAAAAGAACTCTAATTCAAAAAATACATGCACCCCTATGTTCATAGAAGCACTATTCACAACAGCCAAGACACGGAAGCAATCTAAATTGGCAGATGAATGGGTAAAGAAGATGTGGTACATATATACAATGGAATACTACTCAGCCATAAAAAGAATGAAATAATGCAATTTGTAGCAACATGGATAGACCTAGAGATCATAATACTAAGTAATTCAGAAAGAGAAAGACAAATACAATATGATATCACATATGTGGAATCTAAAATATGACACAAATGAACTTATCTACAAAATGGAAACAGACTCATAGACATAGAGATCACACTTGTGGTTGCCAAGGGGGAACAGGGTTGGAGCAAGGGACAGATTCGGAGTTTGGGATTAGTAGATGCAAACTATTATGCACAGAGTGGTTAAACAAATAAGTCCTACTATATAGCACAGGGAACTATCTTCAGTATCCTGTGATAAACCATAATGGACAAAAATATGAAAAAATATATATGTATATATTTATATATATAATTGAATCACTGCTGTACAGCAGAAATAACCAACACTGTAAATCAATCATACCTCAATAAGATAAATTTTTTAAAAAAAGAAAGGGACTCCCAGAAGGAGGACTTTTGAGACATTCAGTAGCCAGGAGAGAGTCCTGCTTTCATTTATCAACACTCTTAACACCTCCTGCCTCCTTTTCTTTCAAGAAAAATTACACCTCCACAGACATCTTGTCCTCACCCACTGCTGCTTTGATGTCCCCTTCGTCATTCACCAGCCACACCACAGCTCAGATTTAATGTGGCTCCCTTTGTCAGATCCAGACAGCTGCTTTTCCTCAGTATGCAGGACAGACTGTGTCCGGCAAGTTCCCTTTGTAGCCTTCCTTTAGTGACATTCCTTTGGCGAAGCCCAGGGTACACTTGGTGGTCATGAGGGTCAAGTGTTGGTTCCTACAACTTAAATAGTCCCCTCCCCTTTAAAAAATCTGACATGGAAACAAAGAGTAATTCAATTAAGTTTCTCTTGGGTTTGCTGCTAATAGCTGAACTCTGGGAGAATGATAATGCTGCCAGAACCATCATTGCCGTGGAGCACTTGTTAATGTTAATATTAATAAGATACAAACAAATTATTCACTCAATAAGTATTTACTGAGGCTCACCATGGGTACTGAGCAGTGACAGAGCTGAGGTGAGGATCGGGTGCTGACTCTGGGTGACGCCCTTTTCCCAGGCTAGGATAGCAATACTTGCACTCTGCACACTTACAGTCAGTTGGGTGCCTTAAGTTCCCCGTTTTCCTCAACCCTCCCTGGAGGCTGTGGTTCCCACAAGCATCACTTGGCCCTCTACCCTGCCCCCTTAGGTGCACCTACATCTCCATTTGGTTTTTATTTCCATATACTTAGCTACAAATAAAAAGCTCTCCTTTGGAGGAAATGTTTTAGGAATTGTGTTGCCAACTTTGAACTTGTTTATCTTAAGCCATCAGCCTTTCTCTATTCCCCACTGTGAAATTGACTAAAAAACAGCATGAAGCTGACAGGTTTTTGTAGAGACTGGACATAGCATTAAAAATGTCTGAGATTTTTGTTCCTGATTTTAACACATGGCATCTTCCAGAGCATCTATTTCTACATATATTATTATCATCATTGTTCACCAAAAGTTTTTGTTATCCAAAAAGATAATTCAAAACTAGGAACTGTATTCAACCAATTGTTCTCAAATAGAGCTCTTCTAGGGGAATGACTTATACCTTAGATGCAATATTAAAACAGTTTGTTGAAGAATAAAATAAGTTTAAAATAGATTCTTCAGATTTTCTTTGTTCATTGGAGTTTATTCAACCCATAGTACATTTTTTGGTAAGAAATGGCAGGCTATTGACCCTCCTCTACTCAGAGACAAAAAATATAGGCGGGGACACAGAGCTTTAAAAATAGCATCTGTGGCAGAAGCAGACGTATACTCAGGTATTGTGTCTTATTCAGTTTCATGTCCACCAAGCCAAACCCAATGCCTGGCTCAGAGCAGATGCTCAGTAAGGGTTTGTCAAGATAAACCCATGAGTGAGAAGATCCTGTGCTCTGGTATCAGCTCTTTGTTGGAAGAAGGGATGGTGGTCAGAGGGGTTCAGTCAGTAGCCTTACCGCAGTTGTGATCGTGGGCAGGTGAAGACAGCAGAGGACCATATTCTGAAAGAAGCCCCAATGGCTCTACAGGTAAAGAACACATCTGCCAAGGCAGGAAATGTTGGAGACCTGGGTTTGATTCCTGGGTGGGGAAGATCCCCTGGAGAAGGAAATGGCAACCCACTCCAGTATTCTGGCCTGGAAAATCCCACGGACAGAGGAGCCTGGAGGGCACAGTCCATGAGGCACCTCACCCCACATCCTGTACCCACTGCAGAGTCAGCCTCAAGAGGACTCTGTCTAGACATGAGAATCCTCTGAAACTATGTCCGTAGAAAGTGCTGGGTGCCCTCCAGGGTTTTAGAGGCCTCAGTTTCCCAGGACTACCTCCGGAGTCTATGCAGCAGCTCTCATAGCCGCCCCCAGCGGCACAGATGCCTAGCAGCTTAACTGTATGCTTTGGCTTCCAAAATTAGGTCTCCAGCCAGACGGCTTTCCTGGCTCTCAAACCATTTCACATTTTCTCTTGAACATCAACCCAGGGGCACTCTAGAAATGCCAAACTCAAGCCGTAGACTTTCCTCTGAACCACACACTGAATCTCGTGGGCCCCAATACCAGACTCACGCTTTGTGCTTGCAGAGGGCACCCCAGTCCCCTCCCATACTCAACTCCCCACGGTTCCTCAATACCTCCACACTTTGGTGAGTGGCATTTCCAGTGCCTGAGATCTCCTTGCACCTATATCTTACTTGGAAAACTATTCTTCCTTCAAGAACTCACTAGATATCAGTCCCTTTCCTTACCTCTCCTCGCTCCTCTGGCGTGGAGTGAGCTTCCAGAGAACATTGTTCAGGGGTTCAACTAGCACTTGTCATTTATCTATGAGCTTAGTTGTCACCTCTTGACTGTGACTGTCACACCACCACCAGCACCCCCCCGCCAAGAGTTCTCAAAGCCAAGCGAACATCAAAATCATCAGGGGAATTTTTGAAACAGAAATTCTCAGGCCTCACACCTGGTGATTCAGACTCAATAGGTTGAGGGTGGAACCCGGGGATGCTGAATCTCTAAAGGCTCTTGGGGAGGACTTCTCTGGTGATCCAGTGGTTAAGAATCTGCTTGCCAATGCAAGGGACACAAGTTCAATCCCTGGTCCAGGAAGATACCATATGCCACAGAGCAACAAAGCCCAAGGGCCACAACCGCTGAAGCCCCCTCCGCCTAGAGCCTATGCTCTACACCAAGAGAAGGCACCACAATGGGAAGCCCACACACCACAACTAGGGAGTAGCCCCCACTTTCTGCAACTAGAGAAAGCCCACGTGTAGCAGTTAAGACCCAGTGCAGTCAAAAACAAAGAAATTTAAAAATTTTTTAAATAATAATAAAAGCTCCTGAGGGGATTCTGGAGCTCAGCCATGTCTGGGAACCTCATCCTAGGTAATAGCTCCTATGTTTTTTCCCCAAAGTGTTTATCCATTGAATGTATTTGTTCTTCTAAACATTGCAAGGCAGGATGGGAATTTTAAGATGCGGGATAAAGGACTTAGGCACAGACAGCACACTCCACAATCGTTTTGCTAGAATACTGTAAAGGAATAGCTCCAAAATCACAGCCACCGCTGGCATAACATACAATTTCGAGGACAGGAGGCGTCAGGAGGAGAAATGCTCATTGCAACCAAGGAGAAACCTCTGTGAGAAGGTGACTCCAGGACGTTCCCCATCAGACAAGCACACCCTTGATCCTGTATCCTTTCTTATGCAGCAGATGGCAGAGCATCAGTGTGTAGTAGAAGATCCATTTTTGGTGGGAACATGGGTGAGTTGATGAACAGATGTCCAGTGGACACTGAAGGAAAGCAAGATGCTTTGAACCACTACAAGACTGAAGGGATCCTGAAAGAGAATTGTGAGTTAGTTCAGAGTCTGGAAATAGGTGGCAGAATTGAACCCCATATCCAGTTCCAGAGAGCCTGGGCTACCCTGAGGTGTGTAGCATGTGCTCACTCATGTCTAATTCTTTTGTGACCCCATGGACTATAGCCCGCCATGCTCCTCTGTCCATGAGATTCTCCAGGCAAGAATACTGGAGTGGGTTGCCATGCCCGCCTCAGAGGATCTTCCTGACCCAGGGATCGAACCACATCTCTTCTGTCTCCTACATTGACAGGCGGATTGTTTACCACAAGCCCCACCCTGGGGAGCCCCACCCTGGGGAGGAAATTGCATCCAATTTCTGATAGATTCTTTCTTCTCCCTGTGCATTTCTTCCCCATCCCTCCCACTTCCTCAAAGATTTTTATAGACCAGTAACTTTTCCAGTCTTCCCCAAACCCATATCAAGTGTCTTCAAAGCCCAAGAGAATAACCTGGCTCAACATCAGGGGCCTGTATGGGACCCGTAAATGGATCCAGCTGTCCAAAAGGTGGAAGAAGGTCTCTGAATCCACCCTGAGCAGGGAATCTGACCAAATACAAAATACAATTTCAGAAAGGTGAGAAAAACCTTGAGTTGGAGATGAGAGTGACTGGTTTCCCCTCCACAGAGGAAGAAGTGTCCCTCCAATGGCATCATCTCTGTCAGAGACAGCCGATGCAGCTCCCCTGCAAGGCTCCCCTGCCATCTGGCAGCACTTGGAGCCCCTCGGGGACTCTGCTTAGGAGCCACTTAAATCCATAATTCAAATTCAAGAGCATTTTCAATGTAAAAAGAGTAATGCTTGATTTGATTTTATTGCCTTGGGCTTTCAGGGGAAAGGGAAGTAGGGAGGGGAGGAGAGCCTGCACTTCTTCCCCCACGAGCAGTGACAGCTGCTGCTGGTGGGGAGCATGCCCAGGGCACTGCCTTTCCATGTAATTACTCCTAGGCAGGAAAATAAAAACAATCCACATTTTCTCCCCAATCTACCAGCAACCTCCCCAACCTTGCACCTCAGGAAACAAGGTCTTTGCCATTGGGCAACTTGACAGGCTGTCCCACAACAAACAGCAGCTGTCACAGGCAGAGTGCAAGGAGAAGGGAAACCTCCAGGCCAAGTAGAAGCCATCAGGAGTGTTCAAATGTGCCCACCGAAGGGACCTCCAGATACACATCAGGGAGCATCAAGGGGAGATGAGAGCCCAGCAGACGGCTCTCTGGGGTCTGCCTGTGGTTCAATGTCTGTGTTCACATGGAGAATTCATGGACTGTTTCTACACACCAATCTCACCTCCTTGGAAAAACAATGGCAAGTTTAGAGCAAAAATAGACACGTTTATGAAATTTGTTTTTATATTTCTGACTTATGTTATTGTATAGCAGAAGCCAACACAATATTGTAAATTAAAGAGAAGGAAAAAAACTTTTTTAAAAACTAGACACATCTAATCCAATATCACTGAAATCTTCAACCAATATAAAGTCATAACAATCCTAGCATCCTCCAAAGGTCCCTCCAGCTGGTCTGCCCCCCAAACTCAGGTGGAGATGAAAGGAGAGTGAAAGTGTCCATGTAGGTGGAGAACCTGATGGCTTCCTCTGTCCCCTTGCCACCTGCAGACACTAACATGGCCTGGTTAGGGCCACATGGCTTCCTGGAACCCTAGTCTGTGAAGACCAGTCTCCCTGGAAAGGTTGGTGACATGGAGCAGTTTGAACTCAGCAGTTTGCTGAGTGTATCATATTTCATAGTGAAGGAATTGATTATGGTGTGGCAGTAAACAAGTCCTCCAGTGGTGTGTATAGTAAATGTATGAACAGCCAAGCACTCTGTCTGCCAGGCACATCACCTGCTCTGGGATTCCCGCTACACACATCCAGTTAGTTAATTGGTACCACGTAGCCCTCCAACCTGGCTGGACCATGAAGGCATACCTGACTCAAGAGCAGCCTGACTCAGGGACCCTACCCAACAGGCACAATTGCGACCTAATTAAGCAGATCAGATCTCATTTCTTAGACCTTTCAAGACCCCAACATTATTAAAAAATAGTAAGAAGCAAGAAATAGCAGTTGGTAGAGGGAATAAAAAACATTCTGTTTACTCAATATGCAAACCAAGTTCATATCTAACCACCCGAGTATCAAAAAAATTATTTTAGAAATAACGGTTATTTTACTTTATAAAAAAATTCATTGTCATGGAGGAAAAATAGCAGAACTTTTTCTAGATTTATTTATATTTATCTTATGAAACTCTGTATGGCATTTACTTTGAAATGTGGATCAGGAGAAGGAGGGCAGCCTACACATTTTCTGGTCTAAAATGTCTTAATGTGAACCTGAAAAACTACAAAGAGAAGCAGCAGGAAGAAGCCTCAAAGCAGTAGGAGGCAAGGGTAGGAGAGAAGAAAGCATCAAGTAGCCAGAAGGCAGGAGGAAGAGATGCACGCCAGAGACTTGCTGAGTTACTGTAGTGACTGGGCTGCAGAGGATGTAGGTAGAGGCTCGGCTCCCGAGGAAACCTCCTGAAACTCCTGCGGTGCCCAGAGCTCCTGCAGTGGCTCAGTGCGGCCGGCGGCTCCCCATTTCCTCACATAGCCTTACTGCAGCTCTTTATCTCCTGAACTTGAGTTTTGTCTTTGCTTCTTGAAACCTAAAAGAACCTAACTAAGGCATCATATTAGCAAACAAAAGAAATACATTCAGACAGCATAATCAAAGCCAAAGGTGAGAAACTTTAGAGGGAGTGGACAGGTTACTATGATTTGTGAGGTTCAGTTGAGAGGCTTAATTCAAGAAGAGCTTTGAGTTGAAAGACGAACACTGAAGCACACAGAGTGCCTTCAGGAGATACGGGCGGCCAGGGCAAATACATGGGAAACCATGTCTTAAATGGGCAACCATCAGGAAGCTAGGGGTGTACCGCCAGAAGAAGAGAGAATTCAGGGGGCTCATGGTAGATGGTGGCCTGTGTCAGAGGACTGTCAGGTGGAGGAAGGACTGGAGCTGTTCCCTGAGTCAAGGGAAAGAAACAGAAACAGGGGGAGTAAAGTTTTATTTCAATAATTAGAGAAGCTGTTCAAAACCCTGAATTTTTCAGATTTTACTACTTTTTCACTACTTTAAAAGGTAGTGAGGTGTTTGTCATTGAAAATGTCTAAAGGGAAAAATGACTGTGCTTTGGCAGCAATATTTTAAAGAGAAAATTAAAAAATCATCTCAATTATGAAAATGTGTGAGAGACAGACCTCTTCCATCCATGACCTTTCCTGTGTAAGGGGCACAAATTCTGGAGCCTCATTACTTAGGCTTGTATCCTGGATGATTAAAAATTAAATATAAGTCCTGAAACCATAAGACTTTTTAGAAGAAACAGGTCTTTGACATATTTCTTAGAAAATTTTTTTCATGTTATCTCCTCAGGCAAGGAAAACTAAAGCAAAACTAAAGAAATGGGACTACTTTAGACTAAAAAGCTTTTGCACAGTGAAGGAAACTGTCAACAAAATGACAAGGCGGCCTACTGAATGAGAGAAGACATTTGCAAATCACATATCAGATAAGGGGTTAATATCTAAAATATACAAAGAACTTACACAACTTAACATCAAAAATAAACAACCTGATCAAAAAGACACTTGAAAAGATGCTTAGCATGACTAATCATAAGGGAAATGCAAATCAAAACTACAGTGGGATGTCACCTCACATCTGTAAGAATGACTGTTATCAAGAAGACAAAAAATAACAACTGCTAGCGATGATGTGGAGAAAAGGAAACCCTCATGAGCTGTTTGTGGGATTGTATTAAATTGGTATAGCCACTATGAAAAACAGCATGATTGTTTGGGAGATTCCCCCCAAAATTTAAAAATAGGATTATCACCACACAATCCAGCAGTTTCACTTCTGGGTAATTTTTTTCAACAAAAAATAAAAGCACTAATTCGATAAGATATATGCACCCCAATGCTCATTGTAACATAGACAATGACCAATATATGGCAGCAACGTGTCTATCAATAAATGAAGAGATAAGGAAAATGTGGTTAATAATGGAATATTATTAACCATGAAAAATAATGAAATCTTGCCATTTTCGACAACATGGATGGGTCTAAATGGTAACATACTAAGTAAAATAAGTCAGACAGAGAAGGACAAATACTGTCTGTTTCACCTATATGTAGAATCTAAAAAACAAAGCAACTAAACAAGCTCAACAAAACGGAAGCAAAGGTATACACACAGAACAACTTGGCAGTTGCCAGAGGAAAGAGCATAGGGAGGTTCAGTGAAATAACTGAAGGGAGATTAAGAGATACAAATTTCAGTTACAAAATAAATAAGTCATGGGGATGTAATGTACAGCATAGGACATATAATCAATAATATTGTAAAAACTTTGTGACAGGTGTTAGCTAGACTCATGGTGGTGAACATTTTGCAGTATATAAAAATATCCAATCTCTATGCTGTACACCTGAAATTAACGAAATATTGTAAGTCAATTATATTGAATACTTCAATATTTAAGAAGGGAAAAAAGATTTTATAACAGATGAATGCAGGGAATCAGCAGAGTGCTGTGATGGATGTTAGCGGGAACAATGAAAACAGGGTGAAATGCTTGCCTATGGCCCAAATCCTCAGGAAAAGAAACAGAGTCCTTAACTCCCTGGGGAAAACGCAAACAACTGATGCAATTCCTTCTTATCACAAAGAGGAGGAGAATGGAGGGTCAGCAAGAATCTCTGTTTAACATCTCAGATTTTTAACCAAAAATAAAAAGACTGACCATTTTTACAGGCAAAAGAAGTCTATGCAATGCTTTAGTCATGTAGCCTCAATATAATTATCTATTCCATTTCTCTGCACCCTCCTCAAAAATTAAATTTCTCACTTTTCTCTTAGTCAATTTTGCATCCAAATAATAAGATCACATCGATAACTGAAACTAATATATAAAGCCCCAAATTTCATTTCAGTGAAAAATATCCAATTTCCTCAGCAAATCTTTAGTAGCCAGCATATCTTCTGATGGGTTGGACTAAAAGGAAACCAGAGATTGAAAGAGACATGAAGAGGTTCAAATCATACCCCTCCTGAGCTTTCAGCTCCCACATAGAGTATTCTGGCTAGGAGGTTTATTAATCAGGTTAAGCTGGACTGTTCTAACAAAGTATTACAAACCTCCAAATCTCAGTGGCTTAACAATGACAGCAATTTATTTCTCCGGTCATTTAAAGCCAACACAGACAAGCAATTCCCCAAGGTAACTTATCTCCCACATGGTGACTTAGAGATACAGGCTCCCTCCATCATGATTTCAGGATTGTGGAACAAAGCAAGAGAAAAGGTAAAGAGCTCATACTGCCTCTGAAGTGCTTCTGATTAAAAGAAGCACATCTCTCTTCTATTCGCTATCTGTAAGCCAAACCCAGAGACACGGTTTTCAACCTCACTTCAAAGAGGCTCAGCAAAGTAGGGGAGCCCATGGAATATGAGGGAGCATTACTGTCTCTTTTGGAGTATATAATTCTCAACAAAATTAAACTTAGGTCAGGGATAGTCAGATGGCTTGGGAATTCAACCTCAGGCAGACATAAGTACCCCAGTCTCAACATTCCACAGTTTAAGAATTTCTGTTTGTCTATGTTTAGAACATGTCAGTTTTCCCCATAAAGAGAGAGCACCCTGGTATTTGAATAAAATGTTAAGGAAAGCACACCAAACCCCAGTTTTTCAGAAGGTGGAACTTTAAAGACAGCAACAAAATCAACACCATTCTTATCAGATTTGGTCCAAGATTTGGAAAATATCATAGTCTGGACACCATGCACATAAGCCCATCATTGGACATAGATCATGTAATTAACAAACATTTTCAAATTATATGTACAACAAAGCATAGCTTAGCTTTTCCATTGTTCCATGATGTTTTTTTCTAAAATGGTGCAGTTTCCAAGAAATGTTCATGTTCATTTTCTGGTGAAACTAAGTCTATTTCTCTGTAGGAGAAGGGAATTTTTGTTATTTAGCTTTCTTTTTCCAGGGGCTGAGTGTATGGAACTTCTGAGTGCATCACCCTCACTGTGCAATCTTTTGCTGCCAGTTTATATATGGAAATACACACCATGACTTTTTTCTAGTAGTTGTTGTTCTTGGAAACGCCTCCAGGCCTTAGTGTATGTACAGGAGAATGGCATTCAGAAAAGAGAATCACAGTGATAAATGTGATTTATGAAAGATACATGACTGAGAAATATGAAATCATCCTAGTAGCACCTGAAGTGGTAACTTTGCAGATATTTTTCCTCTCTTTTTTTGTAGATAGCAATTAGTGACCTCTAGGTTTCTTTCCAATATTCACTGACTCTTTGACACCATTCTACCCAGCCACCTCTGCCATCATCTTGGACAACAAGAATCCACTTATCCAACAGGAGGGCTCCTGTCTCCACAACTTCCTGAGCTTCAGTTACCTTATTAGGTTTTTATCCACTTCAATTGTCCATATAGGTGTAGCCCAAATCCTATATCCTATATCTGCAATAATTCAAGGACTCAAATTTAAACTCTAAGATTCCAGTCTTTAAGTGTGATTTCCTGTCCTTAGAGTATACTCAATCTCTCAATCACTATACCCACTTTTCACATTTTTCATCATCGAGTCCCTTAACCTTAGGAGGTAGTGAGCTTCTTATTTCCATGGATATTTAGGAAGAAGAAGGATGATCATCTGTCAGGGACGAGACAGAGGCCTACCTTGACCTTTTGAGAAGGTCATGTTGCCCTAGAATGTGAAGGGATACAGAATTCAAGGACATATTGCAACTGTGATTTAAATGTTTGATGCTAGCAGCTGTAGGGACCTGACCTTCCAATGAATTTTTTATATTTAAATGACCAAGGTTATAAATTAGGCACTAAATAAGGACAAAATAATTGAAGTGCTAATTACTGAGAAACCTTAGCAGGATTAAGAAACCATGTGTGTTAATTTAAATAAGCTGAGCAATAGGGGTGAGGGGTTAAGAGGAACAAACTGTCATGTATAAAATAGACACACTATGAAGATATATTGTCCAACACAGGGAATATAACCATTATTTTATGATAATAAAAACAGTGTATGATGTTTAAAATTGCACTCAGGGCCTCCCTGGTGGCTTAGGTGGTAAAAAAAAATCTACCTGCAGTGCAGGAGACCCAGGTTCAATCCCTAGGTCCAGAAGATTCCCTGGAGAAGAGAATGCTACCCACTCCAGTATTCCTGCCTGGAGAATTCCATGGATGGAGGGCCCTGGTGGGCTACAGTCCATGGGGTCACAAAGATCCGGACATAATTGAGTAAACTAACACTTTCACTTTTTTCACATGTAACTGATAATAGTATGTCAACTATACTTCAGTAAGATAGATAGATATAAATAGATAGATAAAGCTGAGTTATGTTACAGTCAGTACCTTGCAAATGCAAAAAACAATGATACCAAAGAGTAGGTAATTAAGGTAGTAGCCAATTTACAGAAGGAAAATGGTGCTGCTCAAGAATCATAAACAGTGTTTAGGGCCATAACATCTGCCTTAAATCCAGTATACTGAGGTGAATTAAAACTTGCCTCAGCTTTTAGACTCCAATTTAGATCAGACTTAATTAGAAAATGTATTCATTGTAATAAGAAAAGATAACACAGAAAAAGAATCCTATATGGAATGGAAATATATACATGACACACCCGCATACTTGCTTATAAATATCTGAAAAACACATCAGTCACTTCAGCAGAGAGGAAATGAGAGGAGATGTGGAGACTTAATTGTATCTTTACATAGCTATGGAAAATTGAACCATACAGAAGGTTAATTTTTAAATTTTTTATCAAAGTAATAGATTCATATACATAAAAATATTGAATAGTACAGATTTCATAATAATCAGTCTCACTCCTCAGGAGGAACCACTTTCTCCCAATATTGTTTATAGTTCTTCTGATGGTTACTTCGATATCTCCAAACAATACACTTTTGATAATTTCTTGATTTACTAATTTTCTGTATTTTAACTATTCTTCTTATAAATGAGCTCACTTACCTTACCCATCTCCATTCTGCCCAGCATAGTCATATTACTACTTTTTCATTTTTTATTGTTCCTTTTCTCATCTTAAATAAAGTTTGCCCCTCTCCTTATCCTACCAACAGCAGACAATAGACAATATCTTTCGGCTCCCTACTGTTATAGATTTATCATAAACCTTTATATTTTCACATTTGCAAAATAAAAAAGAAATAACAAGAATCCTAAGGTTGAAAACTAAGTGAAAGCAAAACAACAAGTCAAATATGTATACAAACTTGTGACCAGTCTGAAATCTGTAAATGGTCATCTCCAGACTGCCAGGATGAAAATACTCCTGCATAGAAATTCTAAGCAGTTATTGGACTTGGGATTATGGTCTTAGTATTCTTACACTGTCATCAAGGCAGAAAATCATCCATCTTTTTTAGCTTAAGAGATCAAATAAGAGAATATTTTTTGCATCAAAGAATAACATCTCAGACATTGGTTTCCAACTGATAAAATCAAAGAACCATATGTTAGAAGAGATGTTAGAAGAGACCTTCAAAACTCCTGGAACAATCCAATGTAACTATGGAATTATTTTTCTTTTCCTTGAGGAACAAAAGGAAGTTAATAAGACCAAAATTATTGCTTGCAAGCTATTTACAAGAAGATCTATGTGCCTCCTTTCCAGAAGATGAATATACTGCAAGAGAAGAAAATATGCCTGCCACAAACTTTGCTCAAAGTGCTTCATTAGAATGTCCCTGGGGGTCTGGTGGTTAAGAATCCACCTGCCAGTGCAGGGGACATATTCAATCCCTGGTCCAAGAAGATTCCACACGCCATGAGGCAACTAAGCTCGTGCACCACAACTGCCCTCTAGAGCCCACGTGCCACAACTACTGAGCCCACAGGTCACGATGACCAAAGCCTGCAAGCCTAGAGCCTGTGCTCCACAAGAGAAGACCCCACCACGCGGCGCTGGGCACCGCAACTGGAAGAGCAGCCCCGGCTCACTGCAACCAGAGAGAGCCCACGTGTAGCAATGAAGACCCAGCACAGCCATAGTAAACAAACATATACTCTTTTTAACAAGCTTCTTTGTTAGAAGATTGTGCTAACTTGCTTCCTATGGTTCTTCTAGAGGACAGAAAGACTCTCATCTCCCATCGTCCTGAGTGAATTGAGAGAATTATCATTGACAGACACAATGAACCCAAGATTTCTGCTCTGAATAAAGTCCAAGAAAAGAACCAGACCATCTTTCCATTACTACTGTTCTCTACTGAAATACCTAAAGCATTTCTGCCAAAGATGAGAGAACTATGAACAAAACCTTTCTACTATATCCCATCACCAAGAAGCTCTGCCACCTTGAGTTCCAGAGCTGTTCACATCTTCAAATCTCATTTTTGACAGAAAACTTGAAGCAAGGTAGACAAAATAAGATTATTTCCTAACACTGTATTCAATAGCAAAAAATGGGTAGACAAAACCCTTTGACTTAAAGAGTCCTAAATTGTCCATCTCATTGCAAGGAAATCAGTATCAATAACTGCTAACCCTCTAGAGACATCCTCTAACCTGAGAAAAGTCCTATGACATTTTATTCAATGGTTGACTGGACAAGTAACTGCTAAGCTTCTTGGCAACCCCAGAGCATTACACAAGTGCTTACTATGTAGCTGGCTCCCTATATAGCGCTGAAATAATATCCCATGCAAGAGTTCAAAGGGAAGGAAAGGAGATGCAGTGAGAATAGTTTTAGCATTCCCACAGAGGGGAAGTTGATCTTTATCATCTGATGTGCACTCAGACACTGGATGGATTTAGTCCACGTCTTCACTTTTCAACAAGAATCCTAACTTGATGTTTAAGAGCTGCCACTGTCGCTTCTGGTGGCTTTAATCCCCCTTTAAAAATATGTATAGGTATTGCATGAAAGGAGAGAAGGTTAGCATTCCCCTTGACAAGGATGGAGGAGATCCTCGGGCCTGGCAACACGCATATGGTTAAGTCACTACCACCTACTTTGTAGCATCTAACCCCTGGGTTTGTTTTGTTTTGTTTGTGCAAATAGGAACTGAAAGGATAAACTTATCAAACCCATTAAACCTGTAAAATGAAATGTATAGAACTTTGTTAGGTAATTCAAACCTGAAAACAATTTGTAAAATCCTTCTGTTGTTTTATACCATGGTCTGTTTGTCGCTAAGCTGTGTCTGACTCTTGCAACCGCATGGACTGTAGCCTGCCAGGCTCCTCTGTCCATAGGATTCCCCAGGCAGGAATACTGGAGTAGGTTGCCATTTCCTTATCCAGGGGATTTTCCCAACCCAGGAATCGAACCCGGGTCTCCTGCTTTGCAGGTAGATTCTTTACCAACTGAGCCATCAGGGAAGCCCTCGTATTTATACCATGGAATACTAAGCAAATACCAAGCTGTTCAAATGAAGTAAATCGGGGGAAATGTATCTAGGTTGTCAGATTTGCTCAGCCACCCCCATTATGACCAAAAATTCTTCAAGAAAATTACACAAGACAAAAGCTAGTTTGAAACTAATGTCACAGGGGAAAATGCTTCTACGTAAGTTGAGTTTTAAAAGAAAAATAATGAAGCCACTAGCTTAAAAGCAAAATCAATTTTAAAAGATAGGGATCCAATGGGAACTACTCTGCATTTAAAATGACTAAACTCTTTCATTTACTGCAAGCAAGGTATGATGTTTACACAAACCATTGCAAGTTGCTGGAATATATGAAATCCTAAGGAATCTAATGACACACGCTGTGGGATGAGTCACCCAAAGCTTCTGAATATAAAATAGCAGAGACAACTCACATTTGAGATTTGAAATCTTAAAAAATGAGATCTGACATCTTTGATAGCAGTGCTTGTATTAATAATGGCACTTTGAAGTCTATATGAAAAAGAAAATAAATAAGCAAATCCATGTTCTTTTAGAATACATATACCCATTAACAGACCCTAACAAGCTAATGACAGCAAATGGTACCTAAAGGGTGTCTGTCCCAAAGCCTGGGATCAGGAGGGTTTATAGCTTTCTGTCTCCCAGCCACACAAAGTAGCCTTGGTGACTTTCTGTCTCAAACTGGTTTGCTCTCCAAAAATATAACAAGCCAGATGCCTGTGGGTTCGGGTGTGTCTAATTGAGCCACACTGAGCACCTAATGACCTAGAAATGTTTAATCTAGCTTTTGTCAGAACAAATTACTAGGATGTTCTCATGCCCCTTAGGGGCTAATTTATAACTGGATCCCAAGTTCTATGCAATGCTATGGGCCAAGGCTGATGCCCCCCTTCACCTCGCATGCAGGATTTCTGGGTATGATGCTCTGATAGGAAGAGGAACCACTCTAACGTCATGAGACTAATAAGAAGAAGGCACTTCCCAGGTGGCTCAGTGGTAAAGAATCTGCCTGTCAATGCAGGAGATGCAAGAGATGCAAGAAGACACAGGAGATGTGGGTTCCATCCCTGGGCTGTGAAGATCCTCTGGAGAAGGGAGTGACTACCCACTCCAGTATTCTTGCCTGGAGAATTCCTTGCACAGAGGAGCCTGGCAGGCTATAGTCCATAGGGTCGCAAAGAGTCTCAACAAGACTGAGCACACACACATACAATAAGAGGATGGCCACATGAAATTCTGGGAGGGCCCTGGAGAGAGGGGTGCATTTTGTGCCTCTTGTTTCTTAAAGAGGTCTTTTTTTGGAAAGAGAGGCTTGGTATGCTCTCAAATTGCCCAGTGATGTATTGCCATTAAGATTATGTAACGTGTTATGGACTGACTCCTAGTAACCCTCCCCAAACTCAGGTTTTGAAACCCTGCCACATAATATAATGCTAATAGAAGCAGAATCTTTCAGAGATAACTAGAATTAGATGAGATCATGAGAGTGCAGCCCTCATAAGTGGGACTAGAGCCTTTATAGAGTTAAGAGAAAGCACGCCCCTCCCTCTGCTCTCTGCTCTGTAAGGATATAACAGGAAGACAGCAGTCTGCAGCTTTAGAAGCCAACCAGTCTATGGTACTTTGTTACAGCATCTACAGCTAAGACACCGCGTCCTGGCGGTGAGCACTAACCTAGCATTTCTAATATTTTCACTATCAAATTATTCTCATCTCATAAGCAGTTTACTAGGATGCAGGACTTTTGGAAAGAAACTTGAAAACCAGGTTTGAGCTTGGTTTCATTGATGTTGGGTAGGAGAGGTTCAGCCCCTCTGAGCTCCCTCTCAAACCTCCACCCTGCCACAGCATGGAGTTGAGAGGAGGGATACACAAGAATTTCTGTTTGCCCACATTTGGTTTTATCCAACTTTCTCACTTTGGACAATCTGATGGTTGTAAAGTAGGTCTTATTACTGTTCCCATTTGCACTTCTCTACTCCACATCTCTTTACGTACATGATAGCCATTTACATTTCTTTCTGTGGATTTTGATGACCATTTCTATTGATTCATTTGTTCATTGTATGTCGTGGATATCAAGCCCTTGTTAATGTGCAGTATATATCTTCTTCATGATGGTAGCAGAGTTCCAAAAGACAGCACAGATTGGCTCAGAACTAGCACAGTATCACTTTTTGCTACATTCTAATGTAGCAAAGTTCTAATGGCCAAAGCAAGTCACAAAACCAATGCAGACTCAAAGGATGGGGAAATAGACTTTGCCTCTTGATTGTGGTCAGTCATTTCAGTTGTGTCTGACTTTTTGTGACCCCATAGACTGTAGCCCACGAGGCTCCTCTGTCCATGGGATTCTCCAGGCAAGAATACTGCAGTGGGTTGCCATTACTCCAAGGGATCTTCTCGACACAGGGATTGAAACTGGATCTCCTGCACCTCCTCCACTGCAGGTGAATTCTTTACCTACTGAACCATCTAGGAAGCCCATTTCTTAATTAAATGAACTACAAATTCACATTGCAAAGGGCACAGACACTGGGAGAGAAACATAATCAGGATCATTTTTGTAATCAATCTATCATTCAATTGTTTCAGTTATCTATTGGTTTATAATAAAGAACCCCCAAAATGTCATGGCTTACAACAACAGTTCACTACTATCTCTTATTTTGTAGGGTAACCAGATCTTTTGAAAAGTTCTCAGTTGGGGTCTGTAATGTCATTACTGGAGTCAGATGATGGATGGCTGGGACTGGAGTGGTCTGAAGACTCAACTGGTCTAGACATCCAAGATAGTTCCTTTCATCACATGTCTGGTGCTTCAAATGACTGAAATAGCTGAGGACTTGCTCCCATTTGGCTTCTCCATGCTGCTAGCTTCGACAGTCTCCTCATGCCTTCTCAGGTTATTAAAACTCCCTACATGGGTATTCATTTTCACCAAAGTAAGCATTCCAAGAGATCAGACCAGAAGCTGCCAGGTTTCTTCTGACCTACCTTCCAAAGTCATACAGTGTCTCTTCTGGAACATTCTATTGCTTACACAGGGCCAGCCCAGATTCAGTAAAGAAGGGTACTGCACAAAGTTGTGAATACTGGGCATTTGTGAACACTTGTGTGTGTATGCATACAACGTCATATGTGGATGCAATGCATAGTACCTTCAGCTTTCGTTCTGAACGTGTAATTTTTTTTCCATGTAAATAAATATGTACATGGCACTGCTTTTTGAGATAATACACTTTACTCTTTTAATTCCTGGAGTAGTCGGTTTATTTTTATTCTTTCAGAATATATAATTCTTTCAACCGTGTTGTCAAAGTGGACACTTTTGAGATCTTGCATGACCAAGAGTATCTTTATTTTACACTCACTATTCATTTTTTGAAGTTCCTTCCTTCAATACTTTGTGTCTAATGTTGCTACTAAAACACTTCTTCTCTAGGTCATTAGACAAGTTTCCTTTGTCTTCAGTTTTATTTCCCTAATTTTATTCTCTTTTTTCTTTATCAGTCTAGGCTCAATTATCACCCATTTCGTCTGCCTCTTCCCAAAGCACTCATCAAGCGATGCTATCTCTGAAAGAACTTACAGGCACTACTCTTTCTCAGTGGCTGCATCGGTGATAATCCAGTTCTTGGAGTGGAGAGCAAGGAAGGGAGGGGACATTCAGGGTCCAGCTCACAGCTGCACTTTCACCTACTCTCCCAGACAGCCAGACCACAGTGCTTGACACTGTCCTGCAGCTTTCAGCTAAGGGGCTGGCCTGCCATTGTCCCTCCTCACAGTGGTTTTGCTGAAGGCAATGTCCACTCAGGGAAGTGTGGAATACAACAAGAAAACTCCCCCAGGCTACTTTATGCATGCTACCCACATTTTCTCCAAACCAGTTGCCCCTTCCACCCAAGCCCCTTTATTTCCACTCCTGCTTCTGGCATAAAGAGGCTCAACCACTTCTACCTCCTCAAGCCATTCCCACAGTCCTTCTGTTCTGAGATATGGCATGACCCCTCTGGGCTCCAAGTCATTCTCATAGCAGACTCACATTATTTTCCCATTTAATAAAGAACCACATGTCCAATGTCTCAGACCCTCCACTTCATTTTTAGATAATACAATATTATATTAAAGTGCAGCACTGAAATTAGAATATGCCAAACTTCAGAACATCATCTTTGAAATGAATTTTCTCAGACAGCCCTACAATTCCATTAGATATTGCACCTTATATAATTACTTTATTTTTCTTAATGAGGCAAAAATGAATAAATTAGCATGCATTATACATGATTGCTTTCTAAATTTGATTAATCAATAAAGAATAAAAGTGGAAAATTATAAATATATTCATCTTGGTAAAACAAAAGACACAAGTGTCTTCTTATAAATTAATGAATACAGTCCCTTTTTCCAGAATATTTGGCATTCTTTATCAACTAGGATATAAAAGAATAGAAAAACAAAGTTTCCTTGTGTTTTCTTTTGTACTTCCATATTAATAAATCAGAAAACTAGTCCACTAGAAAGTAGTAAATTACTTCAGTTATAGAAAGGAAGAGATCTGACTTACATTTTGATCAGGCCAAAAGCAAGTTCTTAAAATTTTGGCTCAATCTGTTTCAATCTTTGAAGTCACACACTGGTGAACATTTTAATTGTTTTGTTCCATTGCTATGTATAAATATAATTATTTTCCACATAGAATTTTTTTACTTCATTCATTCAAATCACAACCCTCTTATTAGCCAGGGTTTGTTTGGTGGATTTATTTGTTATGCATTTAATACATGGCTTTTCAGGGTTATCATTTTTGCCCCTAACTTGAAGTCATTTTTTACGATAAAGATGCATATTTTTTTACTGATACCAAATTTGGAATAGGTAAATCAAGTGTTGCATTCTGGTCTTTTTCTCCATATTCTTTTATATATATACACTTATATGATATGTAATTACATCTTTAGACTCTAAAATTTTGCTTGCCCTCTGTTTCTTTTGGATGTTCATAGATGTCAATCAACAATAAAAGTCTCCTGATCTATCCTATTAGTACATTTTCAACCAAAGCTTCACGGGTATACCTGAAAACATTCTTGAACCACCACTCTGGAAATACTCTCACTTAGCTGAGCTTTTGGAAGAACTTCTTAAGCATAAGTTTTGATGGGAATATTTAAAAGTAATAAATAGTGACTATATTCTTTTAACTTTGAATTATTTTCTTTGAAAAAAGTTGAGAGGATGAAGAGATATTTTCCAGAGCCCACTGTCACTCTCAGCTCCCTGCTTGCTACCTTTCTGGCCTCAGCTGAGCCCACACCATTCCCTCCTTCATCTTAGTGCCTGGAAAACCAGCTGTATTCTGTGCACCAGGTCTGTGCCCCGGGAGGGCGCATTCATAGCCTGTAACTGACTGATCTGAAGCGTAGCCATTATGCTCTCATGAGCCCTTCTTGAGAGCTGAGTATCAGCATGTTTCCCATTTGGGAGAAGATTGGAGAGAGGCAAGTTCATTCTTGCAAAGAATACAGCATGGCAAATTCCATTAAATGAGAGGGTGGGAGCAAGCATCTGTTTACTGTGCAAACTAAGCAAAAAGCAGACATCTGGGAAGACAGGTGATGGAGTGGAAATCGAGTTGAACTGAAATTTGGGAGGCATGTGTGAGAGCCCCAGCTTTGCCCATCCTGGCAGCAGGGTGACCTTGAGGGAGGTCAGTTAACCTCTGAGGACCTCTGCTTCCTCAGTAGTGCATCAAGAGTACAGGGCTAGATGGCACCAAAGTATTTACAAACCCACAGGATCTTCGTGACCCCAATTGACCTCTCCTGCTAATGCAGACACACATCAAACACGGCTGTTTGTTCATAATAGGGATTCAATATGCTAAATGAAATGTCCACGGGCAACCTAATTAGGCAAGCGGTAGGCTGTGGCTTTTTCTGATGTGACTCTAATGCCCTTGAAAGGTATCCTTTGGTCTGCCCAGCCTTGACCCTGGCTGATAGAGGTTTAGCGTTCTTTGCTGACTTACAGAGAACAGTAACTATACCCATGTAACAGTAACTATTACCCACGCAGAGTAATATTCTTAGTGAGGAGTTAATACACTTTATTCCATGTGCAGGAAGCTTGGCGTTTCAGTTGGTTAGTTTGTAAGCTAAGATGGAATCATTTTTCCCAAAATTCATTCCTATAAATATTGGCAATGAAGTGAGGCAGTGACCGAGGGACAAAGAGGAAAGCTCGTTTAGTGAGACCGAACGATGACAGCTACCCTTACTTCAAATGGCAAGGTCAAGAGGTCACTCCTAGGACTTCCCTCACGGTACAGTAGACAAGAATCTGCCAGTGCAGAGGACACAGGTTCAATCCCTGGTTCAGGAAGATTCCATACTGTGGAGAAACTAAGCCCGAGCACCACAGTTATTGAGCCTGTGTGCTGCAGCTACTGAAGCCCACACACGCTAGAGCCTGTGCTCTGCAGAAAGAGAAGCCATAATGATGAGAAGACCAGGAATCACAATGAAGAGTAGCCCCTGCTCGCTGCAATTAGAGAAAGCCTGCCTGCAGCAACGGAGACCCAGGGCAAGCAAGAATAAATACACAAACAAATAAAGAGGTCACGCCTAATATTTCCTTTGGTCTTTTCATTAACTTGACTATTTTCATAAGTAAGAGTTACTTTCTTCTGAACAAGAAGGCGTTTAAGTACCATAAATTCCTGTGTCATTTTCAGAAATTATTTACTGAGGATGAACATACCAAAGAGGAAAATGACTGTTAATAGGGCAAGAAATATTACTATGACCCAAGTTACAGGTTCAGAAACTGTATGTATGCTGCAAAGAAGTGAAATCCTGAATTACAATAACAGGCTTGTCTCTTTTTTTTTTTTTTATTGATCTGAATGGTTGGTGCCACAGAAACAGTGTGATTTTTATATCAGTAACTCAGTAATCTAAAGTGACATTAAGAATAAAGACATTCATTTTGTTAGATTGCTTTACCACAAAAAAGCCATGAATGAAGTCAAAGTAAAAGGAGAATGTCCTATGAGGATTAGTGTGCTGGACTGAGACTATTGTTTATTAATATTAAATAATCCACTAAAATAAATCCCTATTCAAAACAGTAGGACACATCCCTTTCTCTCATTCTGCCTACATTGGACTCTCAAACTGAAATTAAAGGCTAAGTATTCTATTTTAAAATGATCTAAAGATACATAACATTCTTGGATACATTATAAAACATTTCTTCTAGTTATTATTGGTACTTTTAATTCAAGTAAGCTTTTCTATCAAGTATATTTTTATTTAGTTTTAATTTTTTTTATACAATTCTCTTTTCTCTTTCTTGGCCACACACAGCATGTGGAATCTTAGTTCCTCACCCGGGATGGAACCTGTGCACCCTGCAGTGGAAGTAAAGTGTCTTAACTACTGGGCCACCAGGGAAGTCGCTATCAAGTATATTTTTAAAATCTACTATGTCTATATTGTCTTTTTTTTTTAACTCTTAGTATAAGAACTCTTTTGCTTCATTAATAGGTATTTCTTGAAATCATTATGTGCTAGGAAGATTTTGTTTTCTTCATTCCAGTGGAGGCCCTGATGTCATATAATTATGGACCCCCCCATTCAGAGTATCATTTCTTCCTAGCTTTTTTCATTGTTTTCTCCCTGATTACTTAAATGTTCAGGTTAACTGAGATTTCTCTGTAATAAATTAGCATCAGTTCATATCTATTCTGGGCTTCCCTGGTGGCTCAGATGGTAAAGAATCTGCCTCCAATGAGAGAAGTCACTCAGCCTTCTTTATGGCCCAACTCCCACATCCATACACGGCTACTGGAAAAACCATACCTTTGACTATACAGACTTTTGTTGGCAAAGTGATGTCTTTGCTTTTTAATATGCTGTCTAGTTTGGTCATAGCTTTTCTTCTAAAGAGCAAGTGTCTTTTAATTTCATGGCTGCAGTCATCAACTGCAGAGATTTTGGAAGTCAAGAAAATAGTCTGTCACTGTTTTCATTGTTTCCCCATCTGTTTGTCATGAAGTGATGGGAACAGATGCCAAGATCTTAGTTTTTTGAATGCTGAGTTTTAAGCCAACATTTTTACTCTCCTCTTTCACTTTCATCAAGAGGCTCTTTAGTTCCTCTTCACTTTCTGCCATAAGGGTGGTGTCAACTGCATATCTGAGGTTATTCATATTTCTCCCAGCAATTTTGACTCCAGCTTCTGCTTCATCCAGCCTGGAATTTCACATGATGTGCTCTGCATATAAGTTAAATAAGCAGGGTGACAATATACCGCCTTAATGTACTCCATTCTCAATTTGGAACCAGTCTGTTGTTCCATGTCCAGTTCTAACTGTTGCTTCTGGACCTGCATACAGATTTCTCAGGAGGCAGGTAAGGTGGTCTCGTATTCCCATCTCTTGAAGAATTTTCCACAGTTTGTTGTGATCCGCACAGTCAAATGCTTTAGCATAGTCAATGAAGCAGAAGTAAATATGTTTTTGGAATTCTCTTGCTTTTTTGATCATCTAGCAGATGCTGGCAATTTGATTTCTGGTTCCTCTGCCTTTTCAAAATCCAGCTTGAACATCTGGAAGTTCTTGGTTCATATACTATTGAAGCATAGCTTGGAGAATTTTGAGCATTACTTTGCTAGCATGTGAAATGAGTCCAATTGTGTGGTAGTTTGAACATTCTTTGGCACTGCCTCTCTTTGGGATTGGAATGAAAACTGACCTTTTCCAGTTCATGGCCACTGCTGAGTTTTCCAGATTTGCTGGCATATTGAATGCAGCACTTTCACAGCATCACCCTTTAGGATTTGAAATAGCTCATCTGGAATTTCCTCACCTCCACTAGCTTTGTTCGTAGTGATGCTTCCTAAGGCCCACTTGACTTTGCACTCCAAGAAGTCACACTATCTGGTGCTAAGAGAAGTGTTGACAAGGTTGTGGAGAAAGGAAACTTTGATAAACCGTTGATAAGAATGTAAATTGGTATAGGTACTAAGAAAAAAAGTGGCTGGCTCTGTGTGAGTGACCACACCTTCATGGTTATCTGGGTCTTTAAGATCTTTTTTTGTGTAGTTCTTCTGTGTATTCTTGCCACCTCTTCTGAATATTTTCTAATTCTGTTAGGTCCATAATATTTCTGTCCTTTATTGTGTCCATCTTGTGAATAATACTGCAATGAACATGGAAATATAGATATCTTCTTGAGATCCTGGTTTTGATATTTTTGGATATATACTCAGAAATGGATATCATTTCATATGCTTGATCATATGATAGTTCTATATTTACTGTTTTGAAAAACCTCAATACTTTTTTCCTTAGCACCTATACCAATTTATATTTTCACTAATGGTTTATCAGAGTTTCCTTTCTCTACAACCTTACCAATGCTTGTCTTTTATTTTCCTTTTTGTTTTTAATAGGCATTCTAACTGGTGTGTGGGGATATTTCCTGGTTTTTATTTGTGTTTCCTTGATGATTAGTAATGTTGAGTAACTTTTCATGTATCTATCAGATACTTGTATGTCTTCTTTGGAAAAATGTGTGTACTCAAGTCCTTTGGCCATTTTTAAATTAGGGTTGTGGTGGGGTTTTTTGCTATTGAGTTGTTGGAGTTCCTTATGTAGCTTGGGAATTAATCCCTTATCACATATAAGGTTTGCAAATAGTTTCTTCCATTCTTTAGATTGGCTTTTCATCTTGTTGATGGCTTCCTTTGCTGTAAAATGGCTTTTTAGTTTGATATAATTCTACTTGTCTATTTTTCCTTTTGATACCTATGCTTTTGGTGTCATATCCAAGAAATCATTGCTGAGACCAATGTCAAGACTTTTCCCTATGTTTTCTTCTAAGAGTTTTACAGTCTCAGGTCATATGTTGAAGTCTTTAATCCATTTGAGTTACTTTTTGTGTGTGGTATAAGATAAGGACCCAATTTCAATCTTTTAGGTGTAGATATCCTCTTTTTCAAAACCATTTATTGAAGAGAATATTCTTTCCCCTATTGTGTATTCTTGTCACACTTGTCAAAAATCAGTTAACCATATATGCACTGATTTATTTCTGGGCCCTCTATTCTGTTCCATTGGTCTATGTGTCTACTTTGAGCCACTGTTTTTGCGCTGTTTTGATTATTGTAGCTTTGTGACATATTTTGAAATCAGGAAGACTGATGCCTCCATATTTGTTCTTTTTGCTCAAGATTGTTTTGGCTAGATGGGGTCTTCTGTGGTTACATTTGAATTTTAGGGTTTTCTATTTCTGTAAAACAAACAAACAAACTGATTTTTATGAGTTGTATTGCATCTGTAGATTATTTTGTATAGTATGGGCATTTTGACAATAGTAATTCTTCCAAGCTGTGTACATGAGCTATCATTCCATTTATTTGTGTTTGCTTTAATTTATTTCATTGGGTTTTATAGGTAAGAAAGCTCAGATTGAGAGAGTATACCATTTTTTCCCTTTTTTCTCCCTCAAAGTTATAAGCTAATAAATGGAAAAACCAGAGTTCAAATCTTGGCCTTCAGATACTTTATCCACCACGCAAAGCTTTCTGTGGGAGCAGAAAGGAGGAGTACCCATCTCAGAGGAAGACGGAGAGAAGCTTAGAGACAAAATCTAAAGCAAGTCTTAAAGTGTTACCTAGGAAAAAAAAGGGGAGGGACAAAGAAGTATAAAAAAGTTCTACATTGTTTGTGTAAGAAAGCTGGAAAATCCAAAACATTAGAGGGAATGTTTTGAGGAATCCATAACACTTAAAGTAGGCAAATTTGCCATTCTCCTTCCCAGTATTGGGATTATAATTATTTAGAATGAAAGACTTAGGCTCAGACCTTTCCTAGGGAAATGAGTCAAGATCCTGAGATGTTTAGGGAGATCAAAGGAATATTTTAAGCTTTTCTTACTGGACTTCTTCCATATACAGTGAAGTTGAAGCAGACAGTTCCACATCTGAATGCTTGATTTTTTTTTTTAAGTCTTATTCTGGCAAGGTAGAAAGAGATGTAGGCAGGGAGGGCAGGAAAATGAAAAACAGAGAAATGAAAATTTTGAATATTATGACTTTTCACTGTGGTATGATTGATTTTTACCTTTGAGCAATCACATTTCATTTTGAAACCTCATATGACTGCTAGTCTGAAATGATGAAATGGTGTGGGTCACCTCACCTTGGAGGAATAAGATGAATCACTCTGACTTTGCAAAGCACATGCTCATTTTTTTCTTTAAAGATGAATTTTTGCCAAAAGCAAGGGAAAAATCATTATACTATTTATTTGTTCTCTGACAATGTCTGTTATTATTAGTACCTTTTGAGTGAATTGTCCTTTAGTTTTGTTGTGAATGGGGTGAGATGATTTTATCTAAGAATTTAAATTGGAGTAGGCATGGAAAGAGAGAGAGAGAGGAGGAGGAGGTTTTCTGGAAAAAAATTTTACCCTTTCTCCTCTTCAGTCACCTTTTAACATTTTAGAATAGAAGCTTCTGGGGAAGAACTGTGGTGAGTTCACACAAAGGTTTGCTGTAGTCTTGAAATCTCCTTTATTGGCCACTGAAATGTACAGTTACTTCTCACCTCTTGAAAGGTACAGTGTGCCACTTGATAGGCATTAGTAAGTGGAAGGAATTTTTGGTTGAAGAAGAATTGAAAATATTTTCACATGTTCACATCCCAATTCCAGCAGTAACTAAGAATGGACAGCATCTATGTCTCAGCATTGCTCAGAGAAATGGGATGTCATGGATCACATGTGATTATTGATATAGCACTCCTAATCATATGCTTTCCAAATCAACTACAATTTTACTTCACATTTAATTGGTGCTTTTGGTTTGAAGCTGCTGTCTGATACTGACCTTTGGTTGATGTCATATGACTGTTCTATTATGGAATAATTTGTTGATGAGAAGCCTACTTTTCAAGTACTAATGGCATAACTGACATCAAATGAGATACTTTTGACATAAATCCAAGAGAGAAATAATTTGAAAGGTCACTAGTAGTTAAGACAGCATTCACTTCTGTTTTAGTAATTATCATAATCTGAAGATCACAATTAAACATATTCACAGGAAAATCAAGCCAATACCAATATGGATTTGACCCCTTAGGATCTGTTCACCTACCATTTTCAATAAGATTCTCCATAGAAGCAATTAGATTCTTACTATTTTACTTAGAAATATGCTCTTTTCACAGCTACCTTGGCCTTCCTCCATAATCAACCTACAAACTGTGGTTTTCATAGCAGGTATTCTTAGTCCACTATTAGCCAGCCCACAGATGAATCTAGGAGTTACTTACAGGAGTAGAATGAACCTTGCTTTCATTTTCAAGTTCTTTCATCACTGTCTCAACAACTACCGTGTCCATACAACATTCTGTTGACAAGTGTTAAAGAGTCCCCAACATTGAGACAGTGCCCTGTGGTAGCAGCCGTGCTCCTGCACTTCCACTCTGGATAAGACTCGTCTCCAACCTCACGGACTGTATTTTGATTGCTTGGTTTTCTTGCTGAAAAAGTCAGTGAAATCCAGATGGCCTCAGCCTATCACCTATGGGCAAAAAATGCATAGGTACTGGACAGGCGGGCATCCTGCCTGCACTTAGCCTTCTTCCAGGGCTCCTCAGTTTACTCCAAGCCTGTTCATCATCCCCCAGACAGGCCCTTCTACTCCAGGTTATTCCATCAGCAGCAGAAGCTTATTGCCTTGTGTTATGTAACCCTCAGACACTCAGAGAAATGGGAACCCAATTCCTACTGGATCTACTGCTTTATCACGCTCAGTACACACAATGAAGTAATACCTAAAAATCAAAGCCTTCTTATAGCTCCAAGTCGGGAGAATCAATACAAATCTATCCAGTTTCTTTTATGTCTAAACCAAACATATCAATCATCAAATGTGACTTTCATCCTCTTGGTTTCTAAAATCCCACAGTGAAATAACTATAGGCAGAACTGTAAGAACTCTCCAAGAAGTCAGAATCATTTAATCACGCCCTGACTTACAGCTCCCCTTTCATCGTTTCACTCACAACCAGAAGACATAGAAACAGTCATGTTCTTGTGGGCAGAGGATCTTATTGAGAAGACCAGTTGGGACCAGACAGACAGTGTGGACCCAGCTTGTTCTGTGCTCTCTGCCCTCTGGCCCTGCCATCTCAGGTGACCCACCGTCTTTGTCCTCCCTTTAATCATTTGTGTCTTAGTATGAACTGAAGTCCTTGGTTACCTTTTGATCTCTAAGGACAGGAGGCTTAGTCTCAGTGGGAAAGCGTGTAACTTGGAAGCAGGCATCAGTGGACCAGAGTGGGTCTGGCTGGCCTCCAGCCTATCCCAATCTCTCAGGCACCTAAAGCAGCAGCTCTTAGGTGTGGGCACTGGATTGGCAGCATCAGCATAGTCTGGGAACTTCTTAGAAGTGCTCATGTCTTGCACATACCAGACCTACTGACTCCGAAAGCCAGGAAGGCTAGAGGGAGAGGGAGCAGTGCAGAGTCACCCTCAAGTCTGAGGACAGTGCCCTGGGGAATCACCACTCTGAGCACAGGAGCAAGGCCAGCCGTTTTTTGTGACAGCATCTATGAAGTTATTGTGTGTGGAAACTTGTAATCATGTGGACAACATCACTAGACCAGTTCTAGAGATTAATAGCTGTGATTATGGGAGACCCTGGGATTAATTTTTGTGATGAGTATTACTCTGTAACGGGATTTTCTGCATCTCAAAGAATAAGATTTGGGGCGAAACTAAGATGGCGGAGGAATAGGACGGGGAGAACACTCTCTCCCCAATAAATATACCAAAAGAACTTTTAAAGGCTGAGCAAACTCCAAAAAACAGGAACTGAATGCTGGCAGAGGACATCGGGCATCTGGAGAGGCGACCCAGTGCCGAAGTGAGGAGGTAGGACAAAAGAAAGAAAAGAAAAAAAAGTAGAGGGAGAGACAAAGAGCTGGGGACGGGTTCCGTCCCTGAAGGGGAGTCTGGAATAAAGAGGAAAAAAAAAAAAAGAGGAGAAAGGTTTCTGAATACCAGGGAGCATTCTCTCTGGCAGATCTGCGGTGGATCTTGGAGAGCAATATAGCTGAGAGTAAAAACAGATTAATAGCTAAGCCCTGCAAGGTTCGTCTCTGGCTACAAGGAACAGCCGAGAGCCGCAGCACAGCCGAAGCAAACTGCTCCTGCTCAGGGAGGGGCGGGCCGCGGGCTCAGGGAACGGAGCAGCCTGAGGGACCTAACCTTCCAGGAAAAGCTCCCTCTCCCCCCCAGGTCAGTGCACAAAACAAAGGGCGGTGAGGAGTCAACAGAGAGGCTGGGCAGCTGCGGGCTGCGGACCGGCCCAACCCCCGCCTGAGAGCAGTGGGCATAACCCAGCCCCGGGGAGGCTAACCAAGACTTCTGGGGATTCTGGTCAGATCGGTGCTGTATACACCTTAGAAGGAGTGCTCAGCTGCACGCCGAGAAAACAGAGCGGTCGGGCCGGGAGAGAGGAGAAGCCCCACTCCCCAACTGTGCTGGGCTGACAACAGAGAGCCTGAGCAGAGGGGTCGGGGAAGCCCTCTCACCAGGAGCCGGGCAAACTCCAAAATTAAATCTCTGCCGGTAGATCAGACTGCATAGAAAAGAGACTGTAGGACTGTGAGAAGGACAAGCCTAACCAAGAAGGCCTGCTTAGCTGCACGCTGAGAAAACAGAGCGGCTGGGCCGGGGGAGAGGAGAAGCCCCACTCCCCAACTGCTGGGCGGACGACAGAGAGCCTGAGCAGAAGGGGCGGGGGAAGCCCTCTCACCAGGAGCAGGGCAAACTCCAAAATTAAATCCCTGCCGGTAGAACAGACTGCATAGAGAGCGGCTGGGCCGGGGGAGGGGAGAAGCCCCACTCCCCAACTGTGCTGGGCGGATGACGGAGAGCCTGAGCAGAGGGGGCGGGGGAAGCCCTCTCACCAGGAGCAGGGCAAACTCCAAAGCGCTGAATAGACACTTAAAAGACCAGCAGACAGAAGACACTAGCAGAACTAACAGCTTTGAAACAGACAGGAGAAGCAAATTAAAGCCCTGCAGGTGGCGATAACTGCATAGAAAGGAGTCTATAAGTCTGTGAAAAGGAGAAGCCGGACCAGGGAATCATCTGAAAATCTACAGACATTTCCCTTCACCGAATGCACCAGCACCAGAGAAAGCCTTCATTATAACTGTACTAGGAACATCTTTTAAATTTTTAAAACTTTTATATATATATATATTGTTTTTTTTTCTTGTTTTTTTCTTTTTCTTTCTTTTTTTTTTTTTTTTTTTT
>ML664159.1:1445609-1676958 GCA_007570785.1 Antilocapra americana
AAAAAAAAAAAGAATAAGATTTGCTAATGGAATTAAGAGCACAAACAAGGGAAATGCTCATCAGTTTGTGAGCCTGAATTTGCATTTAAACAATGAACAGGCTAATTACAACTCTGATCTGTTCAAGTACAAGGCTTTCTTATTCCCTTCTCAACCAGCATTATCTTTCCTCCTTGGGAGTAATGAAACTGTATTTCTTTTGAAATACTCTCAGATCCACCAGATAGACATTTGTCCTCAAATAGGGAAAACTTTCAGGACTTCATAATTTTAAAAATTTTATTATTGCTTTCCAAAGCAGAAATAAATTCACAGACATAGACAACAAACTTATGGTTACCAAAGGGAAAAGATAGGGGGAGGGATAAGTTATGAGTTTGGTATTAACAGATATACACTACTATTATAAAACAGATAAACAACAAGGACCTACTGTAGAACCCAGAGAACTATATTCAATATCTTATAAAAACCTGTAACGAAAAAGAATCTGAGAAAGAATATATGTGTGTGTGTGTGTTTGTGTGTTAGTTGCTCAGTTGTGTCCAACTCTTTGTGACCCCATGGACTGTAGCCCGCCAGGTTCCTCTTTCTGTGGGATTCTCCAGGCAAGAATACAGGAGTGGTTTGCCATTTCCTTCTCCAATATACATGTGTGTGTGTATGTGTACATATATATATATATATATATATATATATATATATATACACAAATTTATATATGTACAGCAAATTTATATATATATAAATTTTGCTGTATACCTAAAACATTGTAAATCAACCATACTTCAAAAAAGAGAAAGGTATCAAAAAATCCTGACTCTAGCATCAGAGAACAATAATCACCAACAATGAGGAAAAGAAGGAAGGAGAAAGAGAAGTTCACAATTCAAAAGGCATACCTTGGGGAAGAAATATCAAAGTGGATGGGATGGAGGGCCAGAGAGAGATAAGGAAGAATGCTAAGAAGGGCTGAAAGAGGCATTGCAGTAGAGAAAAACACTACATGTCTCTATTCCTAACATTTTAAATTGATAGACATTGACATGGATTCTTGCATGTATTACATACTAAAACTGAAGTACTGAACAAAGACTAAGAGATGAGAAAAGGTGAAGAGGAACAGGGAGAGCAGAGGAAGGTGATGGAAGGGTAGCACTGATGCCCAAAGTAGTAACTGTTGCTTCAGTGTTTTCATTTCCAAAGCACTTATTTCTTCTTCCTAATACTATGAAAAGGCAGAGGTTAGCAATATGAACCCTATTTTACAGAGAAAGAGAATGAGGTCTGGAGACGATGATCAGATAGGCATCAGGTACCCAGCGAAAGATAGAACTCTAGTGTGGAGATAAAGGCGGGCCAACCAAATGAGAGCAAGCAAAGGCCATTTATTCAGGGCTTGCTCTAGCGAAGGAGTCATCCACTGTCACTTATGTTCAGGCAGAGGCTCAAAGGCTGGCAAAAGAATGGGAAGGCTTTGAAGTGGAAAAAAGGGAAGGTGCCAGATATGTTGCAGGTAGTATCATTGGCATTGGTTTGGGGTGCCTGGCAGGCTTTCCTCCAATTGGTCCTAAGTTGGAAGCAGGGACAAATAGGAGAAGATGTCAGTTACTAACCAAGTCCTGGCCTTTTTGGCCTATTGTTACAGGGGTTATTGATTGGACTCCTGGATTTTACTAGAGAGCTATCTGACTTCCGTTAAGCCTAACTTAGCTGTGGACTTCCTGGCATGGCTAAATTAGGTGGAGAGTTGTTTTCCTGGCCCGGATGCTGCAGGTTGTGGGTCAGAGTTCTATTTTATATATTGTCTGACCACTGTCTGTTTGAATATTTCATCTCTCAATACTCAGTTCTTTTAGTTTAGTATTTTTGTGATTTTTGTTGTGTGTGTGTGTGATTTTTAAAAAAAAAAACAAAAATAAAGTAAGACTACAGTCCAGCGTTCCACTTTGCTATTTTGCCCAAGGCTGTTCTGGAGAGTTCTGGAGCAGCCTCTCTATGGGGTGTACAGATCTGAAGAGTTCTGGGTGTTTCCACATGAGCACTTTAGTGCAAGTTAGCATAGGCAAATTCTTTTTGGCTCCTTGAATGTCAAGCCTGTGCCTGTGAGGACCCCTGGATGACAGCCTCCTTCCACTTGCCCAGCTCTCCTCTCTTCTCCTGTCGACTGGGGAGGGACTGCTGATACCTCAGGTAACAGGGGACTGAAACAATGAGGATTCTGAAATCTCATGTTATGGAAATGACTTCCTTTTTCAAATACTGGGCAATGAAGGTGAAGAGCTCATGAAGCCAGGAACCAGGATGCCATGGGCTGTTGCTAGTCTGCAGTTGGAGGAGGCAGGAAGGAGAGGGAGCTCTTTGCAGAGAATCTACTGCTTTGGTCTGAGGCCAGTTCCCCCAGCTGATAAGTCACTTAGTTAAGTCCCTTTGCTACTCCACAAACCATAGCCCGCCAAGTTCCTCTGTCCATGGGATTTTCCAGGCAAAAATACTGGAGTGGGTTGCCATTTCCTCCTCCAAGGGACCTTCCTGACCCAGGGGTCAAACCCATGTCTCTTGCATGGGCCTGCCCTGATCTGCCCCTTACTCTGCTAATAGCTCTAAAGTACTTTAGGGCATGCATTTATACTCTGCTGATTGTTCAGAGCAGGGGATGGTGTTCTCAAAGCAAGTATTTCTCAAATACTTCCTTCCTGGTATTTGATGAGCTGACCAGGGGGGATACCTTTGTAGTGGACTTGATATGATCACAGCTGAAGAGAGGATTCTGGAAGAGGGGTGGTCTCTAAAAGTTCCTGTTGCATTATAGCCAATCTGAGCTCTCAGCTCTCCAGTGCTGTGCTCCTGGCTCGTACTGGCCTCTTTTCTGTCCTCAAATGTGCCAGCTTATTCCACACTCTCCCAACACTGTTTCCTCTGCCTCTAACACTTGTCTTCTTCACTGGCTAAACCCTGCTCATCCTTCATGGGCTTAAACATCGCTTCCCTGGGTGTACTCTGCCCAGCCTGGGTATGTTCCTTTCTTCTTCACTCTGCTGATTCCCTTTATTTTTCCTTTGAAATGCTCATGTAGGAGAGGAAAAAATTTCCTTTGACCCCCTTAGGGTCTCTGGCTGTGTCTGAAAATTAAACTGACAAACAGAGAAGAAAAGCGTATACATTTATTTAGGTTTTATGTGACACAGGAGCCTTAATAAGAAAGGGAAGACCCAAAGAAACATTTAGACCTGAGTGTTTTATGCTAGGTTTGATGGAGAGTGGAAAGTTATAGAAAGATCTAATAGGACAAAGGTGAGCTAAGTCCTAGTAAATTGTAGGAAGCCCATCAGGGCTTGCTAGTTCAGATTTCACTCTGTCTCTCAGTCTTCAGAGATAGATAAGGATTTTCCTTCCACATCTGGGTATAGGGAGGGCACCCTCCCAGTAGGGTTTAATGATCTGCCCTTCTTACATACACCATTTCTCAAATTCCTTCAGCTTGAGATATTTAATATGCCAAGGTGCCATATTTTGGGTAGTGTATCTTTAATTTTGCCACTTGTCACAATTCAAATTGTATGCAAATTTGTACAGTTATTTGTTAAATATTTTCCTTACCCATTGGACTGTCAGTTTCCTGCTGGCAAGGACCATGGCTGCCTCCACTGCTGAATCCCAGTCTCTGTGTCTGGCAAAGAAATATGCTTGACAATACATTTTTGTTGAATGAATGAAAAACACAATAAAAATTTCATGAGTGCTCTTTTCTGCTAAATCTGATTCCCTGTGGACTAATCGAACTGCTGGAATTTCTCTTCTTGGTTCCAACACACTCTATGCAGGCTTCCCCCAAATTGGCATGCTCTCTGATTGAAAAGTCACCTGCATGCTTCCTCTCGGAGAATTAATAGCATGTGCGCTCCTAGTTCTGCTCAGTCTCTTTCTGGCACTGGCCTCTGTCCCTCGCCTAACCTTCATTCCCTTATTTTGTCCTTTGTCTTTATTTTGTCTGAGGAGATGGGGGTTTGGAACACCGAGGGGCTGTTTCCTTTTGTCATTTAAAAACAAGAGCTCTTCGTCATATACAAAGACTACACTGCACCTCGTGAGGTGCAATCAGCCTGGATTCTGAGCAGGATAATAATTTCTATGTGTAACTATCTCACACATGCTCCGCTAAGAGCCAAAAGGACTGGCTCATCACTGTGAGCACAGACCTTGGGGAGATTAGCTCTCAGGCTAATTGGTGTACCGTTTGCCATTTCATGGAGCAGCTACTGTTAGGACTGCACCTGCAAAGCTCTGGGGGAAAGGGGGCTGCTGCATTTACGTATAATATGTGGAGTGACTCCTGGAGTTTTTAATGCTTGGTGGGGGAGCACTGTTGCTGTGTATTCTTATGGATGCTTCATTCCTGCACTTAGTTTATGGATAAAAAGTAAATGCAAATATTGTTCTGTGCCTTTCAAGATGAAGTTATAAGTCTATGCCTTTGAATCAGATGTGCTGTGCTTAGTTGCCCAGTTATGTCTGACTCTTTGTGACCCAATGGACTGTAGTCCACCAGGCATTTCTGTCCATGGGGATTCTCCAGGCAAGAATACTGGAGTAGGTTGCCATGCTCTCCTTCAGGGGATCTTCCCAACCCAGGGATCAAACCCAGGTCTCAGATAGGCAGGGACTTTATCAAGTGACAAGCATAAACTGTCCCATAGGAAAGACTTAATTTTAAATCACTAACTTTGAAAACCAGCAACCAGACTGCAGTGATTATATTAAAAAGAAACAAAAAAGAAAACCTCTAAGTTTTCCACGTAGTCAATTTGTAAGTCTTACTCTTGATTTTAGCAAGTGTGTGTTCCTTCCTTCAGACAAGGTACATTTCAAGCTCATCTGGGACTGAGATCACTTGGAGAATCTGTATGAAGTGCCTCTGGGACTAAGAATGGGGAGAACAGTGGTGCAGGGAAGAGGAAGACAGTAGGTTCTTCTGATGTATTTTTGCTGAAAATATTTTCCACTTAGCACAGAACAGAAAATCTAAACAACAGTTCTTTAAATGCTAGTGTTTTTAATGTGTAGATGGTTAGTTAGATCTTGTGACAGAAAAGGCTTGAGGGTATGAGTAAGACAACTTGGAAATCAGCCAGATGCTTCCACTAAATGGATAAATCCTGGACAGGGAACATCAGTTAGGAGGCTCTTAGAGAGAGAGGTGCTAGAAAAAGATCAAGAGCACTGAGTGAGGGAACTGCCACTGAGCACAGCTTCCCTGGAGCCTGAGAGGACCTGCGGCAGACATCTGGGTTTGGCTACTTAACTGCTGCTTCGGTGTACTTCTGTTAACTACTTCCCACTAGAGCAGTTGAGCAAAACCAAATCCTCACTATCCCAGCCTCCCTTGCATCTATAGCTGTCCATATAATCTGGTTTCATCCAGTGAAATTTAAACATCTACTGAGAGGATTCTGATGTGGATTTTACTCCCTGAGGAAAGAAGAGACCATTGCAATAGTTCCCATTTTCCTCTTATTACAAAGCTGTCCACTGATCGGGGCTTAGACACACTCGTGTGGCCCTGATTCCAGCATCCACAATGACCCTCTTGTGGTTATGTGATGAAGGCATGAGAATTGCAGAGATGCTGACTTGGGCTATTGATTCTGTGTTGCTTATGAGGCAGCTGTGGAACTACTTGTGTTCAGATTTCATTTCTGTGTGGTTTAAGATATTCTTAATTTGTTTTGTGGTTTTTTTGGTTGTGATTTCTTGCAGTCATTCCTAATTGAGAGACTTCCCTAGTGGTCCAGTAACTTAGACGCCACACTCCCAGGTTCAATCCCCAGTCAGGGAACTAGATTCCACACACTGAAACTAAGAGTTCCCAAGTCATAGCTAAAGATCCCACATGCCGCAATGAAGACTGAAGATCCCACATGCTGCAACTAAGACCTGGCCAGCTAAATAAATTAATAAATAATTAAATATATTTAAAAATCATTCCTAATTGATATAGGACATAATAAAATTTCCACCAGTCCAGAAAATCAGTGAAGATAGAGGAAATACATGGGTTTCATTTGGAATCAGACGTATCATTTGGAACCCAGAACCCAGAGCCTGGGTTCTGATCCTGGCTCCATTGTTTATTAGTTATACAGTTTGGACAAGGAAATATTCATCTTTGAACATGCATTTCCTTATCTGTTAAATGAAGGAATTGGATAAATGGATGCCAAGATCACACCATGAAAAGAAAAGACGCCCTAATGCGCCAGAAGTAATAAGGGGCAGAATTACAGCATAAACTGCAGGGACCGGCAGAGGAGGTATATCTTTTCAATGTTCCACAGACTGGGTTTGGCTGCCCTAGACATGACCCGGCACTGTACCTTTTTAAAGGGCAAACAAGGGGAATTTATCAATGGCAGCTCTGTTCTCGCCAAAAGCTTACCTCAGGACATGACACCATCTGCGGCATGTCAGAGGGGGTTTTCTTGTTGCTTTAATACATAATTAGCAGCTGCATCTCACTGTTGCTGTCAGCTCTGAGGACCTGGTCTCTGTGGAGCCTCCACAGCATCTGAAGCTTTGGCTGGCTGGGTGCCATGGCAACGGCTACAATTCCAGCACCAGGGATGTGCTTGTTTTCCTAATAGCCAGGCATTGCCCTTCCAATTCAGGGAAAAATAAGTAAGATTTCTCTTTCCTGAAGTCTTGCCACAGAGCTCTCTGGCCCTTCTTTTAGCCAGTGATCAACTAGACTTCCTTCAATTGACTGGCCAGACAAACTCTGTGGTTTTAGACAAAAAGGTTAAAACTTCCCTGTGTTGGGATTTCCTTAGGTAGACACTCAAGAAGGTGGAATGCCCTGAATCTAGTGGAGTGCCACTTTTGAAGGGAAAGACAGAAATTTGAGGATACCCATCCCCTTCTGAAATTAGCAGGTTTCTTGGAGGCCACTGGTCATCTGTCTTTTCTAGGAGGCCAAATTAGCTCTTCTAAGAAGTAAGAACTCTGAGTGGAATACTGGATTTAGGGGGATTTTTAGCTGTTTGACTGTGCTATCATATGTGTGTGATATCATATCATATCATATCATATCGTTTCATATCATATTTGAAACTATCAAATATGTATACAGCTTTTTTTTTCTCCCCAGAGAAATTGGAAAGAAAAATATGGTGGACCCCAAGCAAATTGAAAACTTAGCAAGACAAATCCATGAGCTTACAAGTCCCAAGAATATCCTCCTTGGTGTGATGCTCTGCCTTCTAGGTTGACTGGGGTGGCAGGGTCACCAGCATGGCCCACCAGCATGGCAGTCACCGCTATGACTTCACAGGGCATCAGCCCCGCAGCTTCGTGAAAGTGCTCTACCCTGTGAAGCCAAGGAAGATGCAGCCTTGGCCTTGGGCCTATGGTGAGGGCAGTAGCCTCATGAACTTCAGTTACCTTCAGGGTCATTCTTCCCTTTTCTTGAAGATTAAAACATATTTGCAGCTGGATAGCTCTGTTACTGTTGTCCAGTCCTATAGAATTCCATAAATTTGACCATCTTTCATCCATTTTTTCCCTTCTTCCTTTTAGTTCCAGCTGGCAGTGTTTCTGCTGGTATAATCCTATCTCTATCCCTAACTTCTTCAGAGATGACTGGTGAGTCCATGAGTTGCAACATAATCTTTTTACCAAATGGTTGTTCAGTGTTCTTTTCAGAACAAGCGTTCTCCCTTTTTGCAATGTGGTTAGATTCTTAAAATCTCCAAGTTCTGGTTTTTGTTTAACAATTCCTTCCTCAATTCTCTGCCTTCACATTTTACTAAAAGTGGCCAGGAGGGACCAAGTCCCTCCTTCAACACTCTGCTTAGAAATCGCCTCAGCTAAATATTCGATTGCATCGTTCACAAATCCTGTCTTCCACAAAACACTGGAGCACAGTTGAGTCTTATTTTTTGCCACTTTGTAACAAGGACCACCTTTTGTCCCTTTCCTAATAATCCTTTCCTCCACCACCAGCATGGCCTTTGCTGTCCACTCTACCAACATTCTGTTCAGAGATTCCACATACGAATTTTGGAGGGACACACGCACTCAGTCTATAACAATGCTGCTGCTCTGGGCTCCAAACTGAAGGTCACAGAAATTAGTAGGTCAACTCTTACATTTTTATCTTGCACACTTCTTGTGTGTATATATGTACACGCACACACATGATCAGTCGCTCAGTCATGTCTGACTCTTTGCAATTCCACAGACTGTAGCCCACCAGACTCCTCTGTCCACGGAATTTCCCAGGCAAGAATACTGGAGTGACTTGCCATTTTCTTCTCCAGGGAATCTTCCTGACCCAGGGATTGAATGCAGGTTATCTCCCATGTCTCCTGCTTTGACAGGCAGATTCTTGACCACTGTGCCACCTGTGAAACCCTGCAGAGACTTCCTACAAGTGAAAGTGAATGTGTTAGTCACTCAGTCGTGTTCAACTCTTTGTGACCCCATAGACTGTAGCCTGCCAGGCTCCTGTGTCCTTGGGATTCTTCAGGCAAGAATACTGGAGTGGGTTGTCATGCCCTTCTCCAGAGGATCTTGCCAACTTAGGGTCTGAACCCAGGTCTCCCACGTAGCAGGCAGACTTTCTGGGTGGTGCTAAATAATTTTATAACTCTAATATTATCTAATCAAAGCTATGATTTTTCCAGTAGTCATGTGTGGATATGAGAGTTGGACTGTAAAGAAAGCTGAACACTGAAAAATTGATGCTTTTGAACTGTGGTATTAGAGAAGACTCTTGAGAGTCCCTTGGACTGCAAGGAGATCCAACCAGTCAGTCCTAAAGGAAATCAGTCCTGACTATTCATTAGAAGGACTGCTGCTAACGCTGAATTCCAATAATTTGGTTACCTGATGTGAAGAGGTGACTCATTAGCAAAGACCCTGATGCTGGGAAAGATTGAGGGCAGGAGGAGAAGGGGACGACAGAGGATCAGATGGTTGGATGGTACCACCAACCTGATGGACATAAATTTGGGCAAGCTCTGAGAGTTGGTAATGGACAGGGAAGCCTGATATGCTGCAGTCCATGGGGTTGCAAAGAGTCGGACACAACTGAGCGACTGAACTGAAGAATATTATCAGAAAACCATAGGCTGCCTTGAGCCCTCCAGTCTGTATTACACTTAGATTTGACCATGTTGAGTCTTGTTCTGTGCTTTTGTTTCATGCATATTGGTCCTTCTCTGGCCTCACTCCTCCCCATGGACACAGAGTCCATGAGGTAGGTGATATGCCACCTAGAGCTTATGTCACCCTCCTAAACCCATTCCTTTGAATTCCTGAGATGCTATGATTATTTGTCCAAAGGTCTTGAGCCCACTTCTTGAGTCTTTTCCCAGGTTGAGGAAGGAGGTGAGACTGGGAAAAGAAAGGGAAAGGCTGGGGCAAGGATAGACATGGAATTTTGAGGATCCTAAGAATTCCTGAGAATTCTACCTTTGAACCTGATCTTCTGCATCATCATGCAAATGTATTTGTCAAGATAGAGGACAGAATATTTTTAAATCCATTTTCTTTAAGCCTGATTTATAACTGTTAAATATACATACAAATGGTACATGGCTGTCCTTTTGTATTCTTACCCCAAACTCTACAAATGTTATGACAGGCCTGCCTCAACTAATAATGAAATAGTTTGAAAAAGTGATGTGAGGTCTCTTAACTTATAAAACACTAATGCATCTTTATATACTCTGTACCCAGGGGCCCCAACCTCTGGGATCTGAAGAGCGGATGTAATAATAAGGATAGAAATAAAGTGCATAATAAATGTAACACTCTTGAATCATCCCCAAACTACCCCCTCCCCCATTATCTGTGGAAAAATTGTCTTCCACGAAACCAGTCCCTGGTGCCAAAAGGTTGGGGACTGCTGCAGGTCTATATTAATTCTACTGAAATCATGACCCACAAACTGGCACCATCACCATTACCTGGAAGATTGTTATAAACGCAAATCCTCAGGCCACCCCAGACATACAGAGTCTGGGGTGCAGCCAAGGCACACGGGCTTCACCAAGCCCCCCAGGTGACTCCGGTGCCTCTGAACTTTGAGAATCATTGTGCAACACTGCTGCTTCTCTAATTTTAATATGGATTTAAAACTCTCCTGGGGGTGTGGTTAAGATGGGGCTTCTGATTCTAGGTTGAGACCTGAGATTTCAGTTCTAACAGGCTCCCAGGTGATGCCAGCGCTCCCGGCTTGTTGTTGACAGCAAGCTAGACCACTCCAGCCTGTAGCTATAAGTGGAGTGTGGAAGGATGGTAGCCCGTTTCTCAGGGTATCAGGCCCATCTTCTGATTTTACCCCAGTCCATGAAATTGTTGTTAGACAAAAAGAGTTGGTTGTGAAGGTGAACGTCTGGTTAAACTAGAGAGAGTGTCCCCTGTACCCTGAATAATGGTCTCAGATCTCGCTTTCTGGGTAAAAGAAAAAATGTGTAATGGTGCACGTAGGCCAATGGGACCATTGGAATCTTACAGAGATCCCCACCTGAAGGACCAATGTGGACAAAGGAGGTCATAAGACCTAAGGGACAGATATAGTCCTTGTTTCCCTTTCTCCATGCCTCGACTATGATTCGGTTGTTCCCTCTCTGGGGTAAAGAAAATATGGGGGCTCAGATTCTGAAATTACTTGTAAACTGAACCCTAAAAAATAAAGTAGCAATGGTTTTCTGGATTGTAATTAGTCCCCACTACATATATGCATGTAGTATATGTGCTCAGAGCTCAGTCATGTCTGACTCTTTGTGACCCCATAGACTATAACTCACCAAGCTCCTCTGTCCATGTTCTCCAGGCAAGAGTACTGGAGCAGGTTGTCATTTTCTTCTCTAGGGGATCTTCCCAACCCATAAGTTGAACTTGCATCGCCTGCACTGGCAGGTGGATTCTGTATCACTGGCACCACTTGGGAAGCCCAGTATGTAGTATATGGATTATAATTAGTCTCCACTACATACATGTATATAGTATGTATATAGTATGTAGCATATGTATATAGAACTATGGCCCACTAGGCTTCTCTGTCCATGGAATCTTCCAGGCAAGAAACCTGGAAGAAACCATTCTCTTCTCCAGGGGATCTTCCCAACCAAGAGGTTGAACTGGGATCTCCTTCATTGCAGGAAGATTCTTAATCATCTGAGCCACCAGGGAAGCCCACACATATATGCATTAGTCTGCTAGACTTGCCGTAACAAAATAGCATATCCTAGATGGTTTAAATAACAAAATTTATTTCTCACAGTTCTGGAGGGTTCTCCTGAGGCTTCTCTCCTTGACTTATGGATAGTGCCACCTCGCTGTGTCCTTGAGTGGACTTTCCTTGTGTGTGCATCCCTGGCATCTTCTCCTCTTATTATAAGGACATCAGTCCTTTTGGATTAGAACCTCATCCTTGTGACTTCATTTAACCATAATTAACTCTTTAAAAGACTTATCTCCAAACGTAGCCACATTCTAAGGTACTGGGGATTAGGTCTTCAGTGTGTTAATATTAAGGAGACTCCAGTCCATAATGACTATCCAGTGTTCAGGAAGGCCCTGAGCTGGGCTGGAAACTGAGTCTGGACTCCTGGGATGACTCAGCTGTTAGTGGAATTTCCTTCTGAAACTTTAAACAGCTTGATGACTGTCTTAGTCCTTTTCTTAAGTTTTTTTTTTTTTTCTTTTGAACTAGGTGCTCTGGCTACCCAGAGCAGGACCTTGGTCATCCTTTTCCTTCTTTCCCACACAGTCTGCCACACTGCACCACACCCACTGAGCCAGGCAAGCTGCAAGTTTGGCTGACATCTCGGGCTTCATTTCAGAGCTTTACTCTTCTGTTTGTACACATGGTTTGCCTTCCATACCAGCTTGATTTTCTAAACTGGTTGTATCTGCCTACCCATTAAAGTCCCCCTTTCTAGAACTGATCACCTCAGTTTTGGTGCACAGATTACTTAGATGTATTTGGTTGAGAGACAAGATAGCTAGAGTCAGAGGAAGGGGAAAAGTCTAAATTAATAACTTTCCTTCTCTTCATGCCTGCCAAGTACCTTAACCTTCTATAAGGAGCTAAACAGTGGCTTGTTTTGTTACCATTAAAGACTCAATCCTTTAAGAACCTTTGGCTCTGAAGAGAAAAAGGCTAAATAAAGTTCCTTGATAACAGTCTCCTAAGTGACATTTGAGACAAGTGCCTGTGCTTGGAGGAGAGTTCAGGTTTTAGGGACATATCGTATTCCTGTTCATCATATTGAGGATCTTAAACAAATGCTGGCAACAACCACGTGCACAAAACCAGCAGAAAAGATTGATTACTTCTACTCATCAGCTCTGGAATGCTGATTGTATAGTAATTCTGGGAAACCAAGACCTTTAACAGTTTCTAGAGGGTGAGTATCATATGTGACCGTAACATCATCAGTCTTAAATTTGCTGCCTTGGTATCGGCCCTTCCAAGCATTCTGATCAGGTACTCAGAGGATGTCTTATCATCCTCATTTGCAAATCAAGAAGCAGCCTCGGGAGAGTGAAGTGACTTATCAAGGTCCACAGCCAATTTGTTGCAGAAGCAGGGCTGGAACTCAGGCATTGCCCCCTGCAGCCCTTTGTAGACAGGCAGGACATCCAATCTGCTCCACTTGACTCACCACCAGTTTCAATAATGAGATCTGAAGACTGAGTTCTTACATCCATTTCATTATTTGAGAAGTGTGAAGCAACACATAAGAAACCTAAATTTCTTTGAGATTCCTCACACCTCTCAGCAGAAAGCTTATGGAATTTCAGCCACATGGAATATGCAATGGGTAAATTAACCTACCGTGGGCCTCTGATGCTTCCCCTGGTCTCTGAATTGATTGTGGTACTTGATTTGAGAAGCTATGAAATCCTGTGTCTTATTGAAGCCCAACTAAAATGAAACCAGCATAGCCTCACTGACACTACAAGTCACCCTGGATATTGGGAATGTGGAAACAAACAAAAAAAAGAATTAAGGAATAATATAAACAGAGAAAGCTCTCCAAGTCTGTGGGCTTCCCAGGTGGCTCAATGGTAAAGAATCTGCCTGCAAGTATAGGAGATGTGGGTTTGATCCCTGGGTTGGAAAGATCCCCTGGAGAAGGAAATGGCAACCCATTCCAGTATTCTTGCCTGGAGAATTTCATGGGCAGAAGAACTTGGTGGGCTACAGTTCAAGGGGTCACAAAGAGTTGGGCAGGACTGAGCACAACACAGCAGCTTCAAAACTGTAGTATCACATGGTGCTGTGGACTGAATTGTGTCCCCCTGAAAAATTCATACCATTAAGCTCAGTATGGTGGTATTTGGATAAGGAGCATTTGGGAGGTAAATAGGGTTGATGGGGTCATGAGGGTGGAGTCCTCACAATGGGATTAGTGGCTTTATAGGAATGAAACGCAAGATAGTGACTATCTGAAAGCCAGGAAGAGGGCTTTCACCAGGAATAGAGTCAGCTGGTACCTGGATCTTGAACTTTCCAGCCTCCAGAACTGTGGGAAATAAATGTCTGTTGTTTAAGCCACTTGGTCTATGGTTTTTATTATAGCAGATAGAGCAGACTACTACACCTGGCCTTAAACCCAAGGAATTCTTTAGGATGAATATCTTCTAGGATCAGTATTTCTGACTCTCTTAAAAGCATAATGAAAGGGATATGGGCTTTTAAGAGACCATGTGTTAGCGTATTTCTCAGAGTCATAAAGTAAGCCTGTTATAAGGATAATCTTTATTCCCAGTGAGAAGTTTTAGAGGTGACTGAGCATGAAACCTTTGGTTTTGTCAGCTGGTATTGGGAAAAAAGAATCTTCTGCAACTTCTTAAATTTTCCCACATTTTATATTGGAGCATAGTCAATTAACAATTTTGTGTTGGCTTCAGGCGTTCCACAAAGTGATTCAGTTATAATGCAGCACTTTAAAAAAATGTGTTTTATTTTTGGCTTCTCTGGGTCTTCATTTACTGCCTGCAGGCTTTTTCTAGTTGCAGTGAGTCGGGGCTACTCTTCAGTAGTGGCGCTCGGGCTTCTCACTGAGGTGGCTTCTCTTGTTGCAGAACATGGGTTCTAGCGTGCTTGGGCTCAGTGGTTTTGGTTCGCTTGCTCTAGCGTGCAGACTCAGTAGCTGAGGCACATAGGGTTAGTTGCTCCGTGCTATGTGGGGTCTTTCTGGACTAGAGATAGAAACTGTGTCCCCTGTATTGGCAGGCAGATTCTTAACCACCGGATCGCCAGGGAAGTCCCTTCTGGGACTATTTAAGGCTCAATGCGCTGACTGTGTGCTTGTCAAACATGGACCTCAGTCGTCATTATTAGACTTAGACAGGGGTGAGTAAACCCAGAGACAGATTGCCAGATCTCTGTTAACTTTTTTGGGGTGACTGAAGGAAGGGGGCAGAGGAAATAGGTGTTACAGCTAAGCCTGGTGAAGATCTGGGAGACGTTTCCCTGATCGTTATCTGCTAGCTGAAGGGGCACAGTTACCCTAGGAAGAGAACCTATGTTCTAAGAAAGGAAAAAACGAGAAAGAATTTCTTCCTACTGGCAGGAACAGTGATATCTCAGGCTCTCATCAGGAGCAGGGCAATGGATGTGGGGCACGGGGTCTCCAAGGGCAGTAGGAGGCTGGCAGCACAGCAGACAAGGCTGGCCTTGGGAGCCAGACAGCTGTGGTATTCTGATGCATTAACAGAAGCCACTCAACTGGGGGATACCAGCACTTTCCTGGCAGGATGGTTCTGAGGGCTAGTGACCAGTTGGAGAAGTTCCCACTTGGCCTATCTTCATGGACACCAGGAGGGCTGCCTACCTGCATTCTTCACTCTCCCTCTTCTTAGCACAGTCTCCTCATAGAAGCTAGGGCATTTGATAACATCAATCAGGTCATGTTCCCCCTGCTGAAAACCTTTTAATCTTGTGGCCATATAATCAAACCCAAATTCACAATCATGGCTTAGAATCTTCTGCTGGATCCAGGGCATGTCTGGACATGGGTCCAATTTTATTCTCTTGCCTGTGGGCATCCAGTTTATTGAAGAGACTGTCCTTTCCCCATTATGTATTCTTGTCACTCTGTCAAAGATTAGTTGACCTTATATGTATGGTTTTATTTCTAGGCTATCTACTCTGTTACATTGATCTAAGTGCCTGTTTTTATAGTTGTACAATACTGTTTTGATAGCTTTGCAGTGTGATTTGAAATCAGGAAGTGTGATACCTCTAGGTTTGTTCTTCTTTTTCAGGATTGCTTGAGCTATTTGGGTCTGTTGTGGTTCCATGTGAATTTTAGGGTTTTGGTTCTATTTCCATGAAAATTGGCTTTGGAATTTTGATAAGGATTGCATTGAATCTCTAGGTCACTTTGGGTAGTGGACTTTTTAACAATACTTTTTCCAATCCATGAACACAGGATATCTTTCCATAGTTGTGTCTTCTTCAATTTCTTTTATTAATGTTTCATAGTTTTTGGTTCACAGATCTTTCATTATGTGGTTAAATTTCTTTCTAAATAGTTTATTCTTTTTAATACAGTTTTACATAGGACAGATTTCTTAGTTTATCTCTCAGATAATTTGTTATTATTGTATAGAAACAAAACTGATTTTTGTATGTTGATTCTAGAGCCTGCAACTTTACTGAATTTGTTTATTAGTCCTAGTAGTTTTTTGTTGGAGTCTTTAGGATTCTCTCTATATATGATCATGTCATCTGCAAACAGAGAAAACTTCTTCTTTCCATCAGTTCTTATCCTAAGAAAGCACTGAGGCAAAACAAGTTAATTTAAAATTGGAGAAAGCTAAATATAATTCCCACTTGGTCAAATCCTTTTTACCTATTTCTAGGAATATCTGTTTTCTGCCTTGTTTGTCAGGGTCGGACACTGGTGTCTCTCCCATTTTTTTTTTTTCACTTTTCCCATCCTGTTCCCCACTTGAAAGGTATGTCTTTCAGTCATTCAGTTTTCTTAGTAACTCATCATTATGTGCCAGTCATGATACTTACACACCATGGTTGAAGGTATGATTTTACTCAAAATAATATAACATTGATCTTGAATTCTCATTCCACTTACAGCTGAAACTTAATCCTGAATAGTGCAGGGCTAGTCACTTCTAGGATATTCTCAAATAAATTCAGGATCTCTCCCTTTCTGCCTAAAATCTGCCTAAATTCTATGTATGTGGATGATGAGGTGGCTTATGTAGGCCACCGTATGAGTGAAAATGGGGCACTGTGTCCTTAGCTGGCCCCCACTGTTTATGTAAACCATGTTTTTTTTCTAATCATCGTTTATCCTCAGGCGTCTACTAAAGGAGCTAGATCTCTCAAATGGTTTCCAGTCAATATTAGTGGCTCTGCTCCCTAACATGGATATGAGACTCTTGTAGGTCTCCCTTTTCAGCATTATGAAAGTGTTGCATGAGGGAAAATGGAGCCGGGTGAGGGCATGTGTAGAGTATCCATTTGGCCACCCAGTCCACCGCCTTTATCATGCATTCGTCCATCCATGTTGCTTCCCTTGCCATGGGTGGTATCATAAAGACCCTGAGAGCTTATTCAAGTCCTGCTCATGTTTCCTCCAGGTACACAGGGTTGCAGTTAGGCAGGGTTATGTAATTAGTTCAGGCCGTGGGCTATGAATGGAAGCGGTAAGTTACTTCTGGGTCAAAGCATTTAACTGCCAAGTGAAAGTCACTCTAGTACTCTCTTCTCCTATTGCAGAGACTGAGAAGTTCATGTATTTCCATAGGGCAGCTCTGGGAATAGTGAGCCCTCTCTTAGTCTAAGTCCCCTTTCTATTGTGTGCTATAAAGCCCTTCATTGACCTGCCTTCCTCGTGTGACATGAGCAACAAATGAATGTATGTGGCATTGTGACTGAGGGTTATTAGTTATTGCAGTTTTACTTACCTACCTTCTCCTGACTAACACCAGTGGCATGGAGATTTCTGGAGGGCTTCAGACAGAAAAGGCCATCCTGTCCACTCTAGCTGCTTGAGGAGTCCTTAAAGAACTATGCTGCCTCCTTTGGCTTCAACTAGGGTATAGTTGGGAAGGCAAGATTCTCTTTTCCAGTCTACTTAGAATAGCACATGTGTGTTAGTCGCTCAGTCATGTCCAACTCTTTGCAATCCCATGGATTGTAACCCACCAGGCTCCTCTGTCCATGGGATTCTCCAGGCAAGAATACTAGAACAGTTTGCCATTCCCTTCTCCAGGGGATCTTCCTGACCCAAGGATTGAACCCAGGAACAATCGATGCTTTCAAACTGTGCTGTTGGAAAAGACTCTTGAGAGTCCCTTGGACAGGAAGGAGATCAAATCAGTCAATTCTAAAGGAAATCAGCCCTGAATATTCATTGGAAGGACTGATGCTGATACTCCAATACTTTGGCCACCTGATGCAAAGGGCCAATTCATTAGAAAAAACCCTAAAAAAAAATCTTTCCCTGATTCTGGGAAAGATTGAAGGCAGGAAGAGAAGGGGATGACAGAGGATGAGATGGTTGGATGGCATCACCGACTCAATGGACATGAGTCTGAGCGAGCTCTAGGAGATGGTGGAGGACAGGGAAGGCTGATGTGCTGCAGTCCATGGGTTTGCAAAGAGTTGGACATGACTAAGCAACTGAATAACAATGATATATAGAAACAAACCAAATGTTCATTGACAGATAAACTGACAAAGACTATGTGGTATATACATAAAATGTCTTCTCAGTCCATCTATTTTGTTGCAAATGATAATATTTCTTTCTTTTTAAATGAAGAAAGTTGTAACCAACAAAAAATGTGGATGGAGATTGGCAGAGGACTAAACTCTTTTTTAGTGCACTCTAGAGTTATAGTAGGGAGAGTCAAGGAAAAAAAATCTCACCTATGTTGATTTCTTGGAATTATGAGAAAAAAAACACTAATATCTAAACAAAGAAAAATGGAGCACTGTATGAGAATTAACAGACATCTTCAACTTGGAACACTTCTCAGCATTTATTATAAGCAACTAAAAGCCAAGAACCTACATTTTTAAAAATGCAACATTGGCACATCCAAATATCAGTTAAAATACTCTGGAAGAAGAGCCTTTCTAATATATGAACACTTATAAACCTCAGACAAGAGAGAATGTAAACTGTGCATTTTGAGGCTACAGATGTTCTGAGCAGAACTAAGTTCATTCCAGGCAAATAAACATGAGGAGGCTGCCACAGAAGTGTTTCATATTTATTGAGGTAATTACCACCCCCCACTCAGAGGAAATATTTTACAACAGCAGTGGGGCAATGAGGCAAAATCATGCAAGTTAAAATGCCTTTAAATATAACCAAAGGCCTGGAAACTCCAGAGAAGAAAGCCATATGCTAAGGAACTGTACAGCTTGGCAACGTTTAGGAAACATTCTAGGAGCAGGAACTTTCTAGCCCTTTCAACTGCCCTAACAAGGGCGTCCTGCATGTTATCTGCTGCCATTGTCAGCTGCAAGACTGAAGCTAGAAAAATGCATTTGATTCTAAGGAGATTATAGATTTTACCCACAAAACTAGAGGTAGAGTTGGCAGGGGGCTGGGAAATGGGCAGAAATGGTTACATAGAGAAAAATGTGAGTAACTATAGTCCAGTTCTCTTGTCACTGACTCTCCCTCTCAAAGTTTCTTGTTAGTGAGCTGTAGAGCCCATTGGATATTAATATTAATCATCTCCTGGAGGAGAGCATGGAAACCCACTCCAATATCCTTGCCTGTAGAATTCCATGGACAGAGAAGCCTGGTGGGCTACAGTCCACAGGGTTGCAAAGAGCAACTGAGCAACTAACAACAAACTCCTCCCCCAACAAATCATATATTAAGATAATTTGTTTTAGAATTCTTAGAGACATTTTATGGGTTTCATGGTTCTCAGATACCATCTACTGCATTCTTAGCTTTCTGCCACTAAATAAAGCATATTAAGCTTAAAGGAGAAAAGCTTCCTTGTGTATTTCCAACACAGTGTTACAACTAAGCATAGCTTTGCAAGATACAGTAGATTCAGAGACCCATCCAAATTCAGAGGAATGTCAATATCTCCACCATATAGGTCAGTGTTCACATTAAGAAAGAAGAAGAATTACTGAGAATTGACTTGTTAAATATGTTTATAGGTACAGCACAAAATGGATAAGCAAATGAAACTCTGCTCTCCTTATCAAAGGCAAGAATGGCTAGACTCAGGGTGTTTTCCTGTCACTGTGAGACCTCTGTGAGGTAACATTTTCAAAGGTTTTGTTTACCACTGTTGACTACAGGAGATGTTGAAAAGTGCAATCATCAAAACAAGCTAAATGGCACAATATCAACTCCATCATCTGTAGTAATTTGGATTTCAATTTCACTAAAGGTTACTTCATTCTCCCCAACCCCACCCTCACTGAAACAGACCTGGTACCTCCAGAGCTCTTTCTTTGCTCTTTGATGCAATGAAATAAGTTGTTCCCAGAATATTTTGCATGACTAAGAAGAAAGGGATTGAATAAAATATTATATTGAAAATTTACAAATGTCACATGGGAAAACATGTGCATTTAAATCGATGTTTCTGGTAAAGGCCCCCAAATCCTTTTAATCTCCCACTGAATTGACTCAGTGTTCCACCTATGAATACATTCAGAGGAATAATGCATTTTGAAAGTGATTCACTTGCTAAAAGTAGTCAAAAAATAATACAAGGCCAGCTTTAAGTCTCACTGGGTCCTCAAGGCAGCGGTAGGGTCAGTCCTACCGCTTATCCTAAAGCTGCTAAGGTGAAGACCTAAGGGAAAAGACATCGAGTCTTTAGCCATAGAAGTAGCACCATTCTACTCAAAACAGGGACTCTTTATAGGCACACACTCATACACATTCTAGAAGACAGTGTGACAAAATGAACAGAATCTGGACAGGGCTTCAGAGTAGGGATTTGTACACAAGCTCTTTATCATGGCCAAATCACTCTCAACCTTGGCCAAACCATTTAACTGTGTTGAAATGCAAGTCCTTCATCTGGATAACGAGGATGATAATATCTACCTCCTAGTTTGGTGAGGGTAAGTAAGCTATTCTGTGTACATGAACCTGGCACATAGTAGGTTCACACCCTACCGTGGTGGTCGTCACATTTTCATCCTCCCAACTCCCCAGTTATTACAGGCTGGCAAGGAATAATAGAAGAACTCCAGTACTAGTTATTTTTTTTTTATTAGTTTTGCCATACAATGACATGTTATCGCCATGGGTTTACATATGCTCCCCCTCCAGAACCCCCCTCCCTCCTCCCTCCCCTCCAGTACTAGTTATTAAATTATATTCAGTTTTTCATCTCTATCTCCTCTGCCTAGGAAAAAAAAATCACATATATTCCTGAAACCCCAGTATTTTTGGCTTCTTGTGGAAAGAGTGGAGTAGTAAAGTCTAGATCTAAATTGTCTTACTATTAACCTATTAGACACAGCCCCGAAGAATACATAAAACAGTGTATTTCCTCAGATTTCACTTTTTACTGGAGTGGGACCTTAGTTTATAACCCTTAAGAAAATCAAATCTCTTATGACTATACAGTGGAAGTGAGAAATAGATTTAAAGGACTACATCTGAAAGAGTCCTGGACGAACTATGGATGGAGGTATTCCCATCTACCTCTACGGAGGTATGGGAATACTTCTGTCCATGAACTATGAACTCGTGACACTGTACAGGAGACAGGAATCAAGACAATCCCCAAGGAAAAGAAAAAGCAAAATGGCTGTCTGAGGAGGCCTTACAAATAGCTGTGAAAAGAAAGGAAGCAAAAAACAAAGGAGAAAAGGAAAGATATTCCCATCTGAATGCAGAGTTTCATAGAATAGCAAGGAGAGATAAGAAAGCCTTCCTCATTGATGAATGTGAAGAAATAGAGGAAAACAATAGAATGGGAAAGACTAGAGATTGCTTCAAGAAAATTAGAGATACTAAGGGAACATTTCATGCAAAGATGAAAGGACAGAAAGGGTATGGACCTAACAAAAGCAGAAGATATTAAGATGAGGTGGCAAGAATACACAGAAGAAATGTACAAAAAAGATCTTCACGACCCAGATAATCACTATGGTGTGATCACTCACATAGAGCCAGACATCCTGGAATGTTAAGTCAAGAGGGCCTTAGGAAGCATCACTACAAACAAAGCTAGTGGAGGTGATGGAATTCCAGTTGAGCTATTTCAAATCCTAAGAGAGGATGCTGTGAAAGTGCTGCACTCAATATGCCAGCAAATTTGGAAAACTCAGCAGTGGCCACAGGACTGGAAAAGGTCAGTTTTCATTCCAATCCCAAAGAAAGGCAATGCCAAAGAATGCTCAGACTACCACACAATTGCACTCATTTGCTGGGAGCCGTCAGGATGCCCCCTCACTCAGATGACAAGGTCACAAGACTGAGAAGGAAACTGCAAAGCAGATTTTCCTTCAGGGCATCCCAAGGCAAGGGCCCTCCTGGTGTTTTTCTTGGGAAGTCCTGTTTATGCTCTGAATATTAGCTCATCTCAGTAGGTCAGTCCCAGTTAGAAATAATTCATCCTGAGATAATTCCCTCAGACCTTATTTCCCCCAGGGGATTGGGGAAGGCAGATTCCCTTCCCTAGAGACAAAGGAGGAATAAGGGACATTTAAATAGATTACTACACCTCCTACTCCTAACTGGGGAGTTTACCAAGAGTTCTCTGGGGGTCATGGCAAGGCCACCACCAGAAGGGCTCATACTTGGGTCACCTTTCCACATCCCACTCTCCTGACCACTCCACGGAGGAGGCTCCTTTCCTTGAAGAAACCAGGCTGGAATGGGACTTAGGAATGCTCATAACTGTGGCCAGCATAGTTGGAGACATTGATTGCCTTAAGATAATGTAGACATAGAAATTCATTATAGTAGTTATAAGGTTAATAGGGTTTTATTGCTAAAGCAATGCTGCTAGACTGTCTCTTAGTCCTCTTTCCTCTTTCCAAACTGTCTCTTTGTCCTCTTTCCTCATAAGAACTGAAATAGGTTAATAGAATAAAACAGTTTCAAGCTTAAGCCCTTCTCTCCAGCTTCTACATAGTTGTACCTAATAAGATAAATGTAACCTTTCTACTTAGATTGATGTACTTATCATGATTGAATGAAGTATGCTGAAGACAATCAAATAGTAAACATACTTATGTTAAATCTGATTATGAAGAAATCCGATTTCTGCTAGGAAGATGAGCTTACTGTTAAAGTTGTTGATGATAGGCAGAAAACAAGATTGTATAGAATAATATGTGACATAATGGGTGTGTTTCTTCGGTATAAAAACTGTAAACCAACAACAATAAAGAGAGAGACTGCTCCATCACCACATCGACTCAGCTCACTTCTTCGCGATGCCACGCATCCCTCAAGACCCCCGGACCCGCTGAGGCAGGACTCCAGCACTCATCTCACACACTGGTAAAGTGATGCTCAAAATTCTCCAAGCCAGGCTTCAGCAATACGTGAACCATGGACTTCCAGATGTTCAAGCTGGTTTTAGAAAAGGCAGAGGAACCAGAGATCAAATTGCCAACATCCGCTGGATTATCGAAAAAGCAAGAGAGTTCCAGAAAAACATCTACTTCTGCTTTATTGACCATGCCAAAGCCTTTGACTATGCGGATCACAATAAATTGTGGAAAATTCTGAAAGACATGGGAATACCAGACCACCTGACTCGCCTCTTGAGAAACTCATATGCGGGTCAGGAAGCGACAGTTAGAACTGGACAAGGAACAACAGACTGGTTCCAAATAGGAAAAGGAGTACATCAAGCTGTATATTGTTGCCCTGCTTATTTAACTTATATACAGAGTATATCATGAGAAATGCTGGGCTGGAGGAATCACAAGCTGGAATCAAGATTGCTGGGAGAAATATCAATAACCTCAGATATGCCGATGACACCATCCTAATGGTAGAAAGTGAAGAGGAACTAAAAAGCCTCTTGATGAAAGTGAAAGAAGAGAGTGAAAAAGTTGGCTTAAAGCTAAACATTCAGAAAACTAAGATCATGGCATCTTGTCCCATCACTTCATGGCAAATACATGGGGAAACAGTGGAAACAGTGGCTGACTTTATTTTTCTGGGCTCCAAAATCACTGCAGATGGTGATTGCAGCCATGAAATTAAAAGACGCTTACTCCTTGGACAGAAAGTTATGACCAACCTAGACAGCCTATTGAAAAGCAGAGACATTCTTTTGTCAACAAAGGTCCGTCTAGTCAAGGCTATGGTTTTTCCAGTGGTCATGTATGGATGTGAGAGTTAGCTTCTGAGTGCCGAAGAATTAATGCTTTTGAACTGTGGTGTTGGAGAAGACTCTTGAGAGTCCCTTGGACTGCAAGGAGATCCAACCAGTCCATCCTAAAGGAAATCAGTCCTGACTATTCATTGGAAGGACTGATGTTGAAGCTGAAACTCCCATACTTTAGCCACCTCATGCGAAGAGCTGACTCATTTGAAAAGACCCTGATGCTGGGGAAGATTGAAGGCAGGAGGAGAAGGGGACGACAGAGGATGAGATGGTTGGATGGCATCACCAACTCAATGGACATGGGTTTGGGGGGACTCTGGGAGTTGGTGATGGACAGGGAGGCCTGGCGTGCTGCAGTTCATGGGGTTGCAAAGAGTTGGACACAACTGAGTGACTGAACTGAACTGAAGACACTCATCCATATAGCCACCACTTAGAAACAGGAGAGAAACCTCTCCTATTCCATTTTTAACTTCTCCAAGGCTCCTTGGACACTGAAAAGATTTCTCTTGATTTTAAACTTTAGAATATTTTCTTTTAATGTGTAGGTAATCCTTCCTCCACCTAACCAAATGCCATCTAGATGGTTCTTGGGTAGGGCATTTTGGGAGGGAGAAGAGACAAGGGATAGAGGGAAAGAGCCATTCATAGTTTCCCGGTGATGAGTACTTTCAATGTTGAGAAATTCTTTGGGCATCTTCAATGTGTTCTTGGGTGTTTTTCCACCAATGAGAACAGGAGAAAGAGAAAACAGACCCATCCGACTATGCCCCTTCCACGGAAACCTCAGTCCTCACAGAGGTCAGTATCCCTTCTTGTCCCCACTTCTGGGTGAAAAGGTTCTGAGGTTTCTCCACACACACTTTGCCTACACCATTTGGTACCAGAACCAAGAGTTCACACACAATGCTCCACCACCAGCAATCCCTCTGTCACACCCACACACATCCTAGGTCACTGTTTCCAGTGTGCCATTTGTAGTCCCCATCTGGACACTGCTGGCTCCAGATTAAGTTCTCTACAAGGGGTGTACTTCTTCCCTGTTTAGGAATGGTAGAAATCTCCCCATGCATCTGAGAGGAGGAATTCTGAGCTCATGCCTTCAATTCAAATGTCACCCTCCCACCGTACATCTCTCTATAGCCCTAGGGAGACTAGAGGGGACTCTCCCTGGCTTAGCAGTAGAAACCACCAACCTCTTCATGAGAGGCAAGTCAGCCTCTTGGGAAGCAGCAGACACTCTCTCTGCCAGCTCCCAGCTGAATAGGAGAGCAACCTGAGCCCCGGTTTGGTGCAACTTTGAAACAAACTCTATAAAGGTGGTGGTATCCTAGCTGGCCTTTTGTCAGGCTGAATATTGAGTTCAAATACTGTTTAGTACCCATCTATTAAGTATCCTGGGCTGTCGATGCCACTATGGGTGACAGTGGACCACTCCTAGACTTTTTAATCCTAAACAGCTGAAATACTTTGGGTGGTAAATAGCTCTCAAAATGTCTTCCTTGACTAGAAGGAACTCAAGAAAGAAATCTTTAAATTGCTAAGATTTTTTTCTGAACCTGTATGGCATGCACCTGGGGGTTGGGGTGGGGCAGGGGAAGTGAGTCAACAATCCATTGCCACCAATGTATCACCAAGGATTCAGACACATAGCCCTCATTAAAAAAAAAGTCAATGTGAATTAATTCTAAGGTTTCGGTGATTAAATAATTTCTAGATGGGCTGCATTTAGGGGAAAGTATTTTCTTGAATGCGGCAAACCCAGAGGTCTCATTTTGCCACCCCACTCCCACCATCAGAGGCAGAAGCACTGCCCTAAGAACCCTCAGCATTTCTCTCCTCCCCAAGGCATCACACATCACCCTGAGCCCTAGAAGGTCATCACACATCACCCAGCTCTGGGGAGCTCAGTGACTTTTCATGACACCCCACTGCTGACACAGAGCCTTCCTGGTCCTGGAAAAGCTCCTGCAGGGCTTGCTTCCCCTCCTCCTCCACTGCCCACAGCACTGAGGCTTCTCACTGAGGATTTTGCCCACCCCATTCCCACAGAGGCAGTGGTGAGGAGCCTGACCTAACAAAAATTCACCAGAGCGCAAGGACATCTCTCTAGGGCTTTTCTTCTCAATTAGGAGTCTCCAGTACAACCACTCCTCCGATGTAAGGATGAGAAGTGACTCCTTTCCGAGCATCTAAAGCATTCAGAATCTGCGGCATGGTCCTTGGATCCATTTTTGCCCATTTGTTTAATATTACACTTTCCTTAAAGAATATTCCTCCTTCCATTATCCTTGTGCTTTATATGTCCTGTGCTGGGAAAAGGAAGGGAAAGGAGAAGTCCTTCCACTCACACACATACACACACATCTTGGGTACCATCGTGTATGCTAACCACCTGTATTAGTCTGCAAGGACTACCATGACACAAACTGGGTGGCTCAAGCAACAGAAATGTATTGTCTTGTAGTATTCTGGAGGTTACAAAATCCAAAGTCAAAGTATCAGCAGGGTTGGTTCTTTCTGAGAACTGTGAGCCAAGGAGCTGTTCCAGGCCTTTCCCCTGGGCCTGCAGATGGCCATCTCCTTCCTGTGTCTGTTCACATGGCTTGTCCTCTGTGTGTCCATCTCTGGGTCCAAATGTTCCCCTTTTGTGAGGACACCAGTCATATTGGATTAGGACTCACCCTAATGGCCTCATTTTAATTTGATGACCTCTGTGACAACCCTGGATATCTTTCTGGGGAGGAGAAATCACACGATTCGACCCACAACATTGCACACTCATTGACTCAATTCAAGAATCCCTGGAATAAAGCATCTCCCTAGTACAAGACAGCCTCCAGTGGTAATTAGAAAAGAACTCTGCCAAGTTCTTATTTTGTTGCTTAATGAACAGCAAGGAAACTGTATTCACACCCGCTGATTCATAGATCTCTCCAATTACATGAAAACTATGAACATTTTTTATTCCAAGTTTCCCTGTTTAATACAGATATGTCTTTGGGGCATCTTAAAACGCAAATTGTATTTTTATTTATTTATTTATTTATTTTTATTGTGTTGGTTTTGCCATATAATGACATGAAACTGCCATGGGTTTACATATGCTCCCCCTCCAGAACCCCCCTCCCTCCTCCCTCCCGATTCCCTCCCCCTGGGACATCTCAGTGCACCAGCCCCGAGCATCAACCCTGGGCTGGTGATTGATTTCACATATGATAATTAACACATTTCAATGCCATTCTCCCATATCATCCCAGCCTTGCCCTCTTCCACAGAGTCCACGAGTCTGTTCTATACATCTGCGTTCCTTTTGCTGTCTCGCATGCAGGGTTCTCACTGCCATCTTTCTAAATTCCATATATATGCGTTAGTATACTGTATTGTTGTTTTTCCTTCTGGCTTACTTCACTCTGGATAATAGGCTCCAGTTCCGTCCACCTGAGTAGAACTGATTCAAATGAATTTTTTTTAATGCTGAGTAATATTCCATTGTGTATATGTACCACAGCTTTCTTATCTATTCGTCAGTTGATGGGCATCTAGGTTGCTTCCATGTCCTGGCTATTGTAAACAGTGCGGCGATGAACATTGGGGTACACGTGTCTCTTTCAATTCTGAAAACTCAACTTTTAAATGGACTGTTTTTCAAATGCTCTTGGTGTTTTTTGATTAGTTTTGCTCATAATATTGTATGTAATTACAAAAATATTTTTTGAAATTTATTAACTTTAATTAACAATATGTGCTGAACAAGTCAGCAGAGTCAATAAAATTGCACAGAAAATGAATTGTCCACTTGCCAATTTTCTGTTTTGTGTTACCTGAGCTTCCATAATCAAGCAAGACCAAGAAATTATTATTCACCTATTTACCCGTTTTAGCTGGGCTCAATGAAATGTGAAATTTTTCACCTACTTTAGAAGTATGCTCTTCAAAGACAAAACAAAAAAAGCCTTCTTCTACTGTCCTTTGAACAAACAGTACCATGAGACAAATTCAGTCGGACAGGAAATAAGGCTTTTAGAAAGCATATTAGTTTTACACAGAGTTGAAATTTCAGAATCATACCTGACTCCCAAGCCCAGGATCTATTTCAGAAACCAAAGTCATGTTTTGCCTTCAGCTTTCAAGTTGGCTACACCACTTGCAGGATCTTAGTTCCATGACCAGGGATTGAACCCGGGCTTCAGCAGTGAAAGCGCCAAGTCTTAACTATGGGACTTCCAGGGAATTTCCATCAGCTTTTCAAGTTTTGATAAAACCTAAATCTTATTTTTCCCCTAAAATCCCCTATCATAGGAAGAAAATATCTATTCATAAATGTCTAGATAGTTTTATTTTCCCATATAAACTCCTAAAGAATTCTGAAGATTCCATCAAATAAAATCAATGAGAAGAATCAGTCCTGGGCAGCAAGATGAGCTTAATTTTCTCCTTTAATATTTAGGTGAAGACCCTGAAGAATTTAATGACTCAGAGTTTCCGGAAGAGTTAGGTCATCTGAGCCTCAGGTACTTGAATCATGCCAATTGTATGATGAAACCTGGGGGTGGGAAGGAAAAAGGGAAATATCCAAGGCAATCTGTCATATTCAATAACTGAGACAGCTTATCAGTGTCTAATATCACTCTGGAGTACACATAGTTAATATCCTTCTAACTTTTATTGGACTTAGTATCTATTCTCAAAAATGTGTCCTCGGTGATCTCCCAGCCTATTCATCTACTTGCAACAAACACCATTCAGTCTGAACATCTGAGGTAGTTAAACAAAGGAGGCTGATTCTTCTGAGCTCAAAGGAGGCACAAGTGTGCCTGGCATATCAAATACAAGTCTGAGAGACTGACAGGCCAGTTCACCTTGTTCCTCAAGAGCAGCCCCCATTTCTCTTCCTTGCTTCTCTACCTCCAGGTTCCCCAACCCTACCCAGCACCTCCTATTTTGCCTGGATTAACCCAATGGACACAATTATTAGCATCTCCATGGTTTGGAATTTGTGAACTAATTTGCAGTACGTTTATTCTGGAAAATTATGGATAATACATTAGTATTTAGGAGTTTTATAAGCAATTTCATCACCGAGATCTGCGACTTGAAAGGTAGACCCAGTTTCAGGTGGAATGGCCAGCAGCAGATGACACCTCTTTTTAGATCATGGCTCAAATGATTCTCAGTTCCCACTTCAGTTTCTGATTTAGTGGGAAGTGAAATCAGATCCTGGAGTATTTTCTAAATAAGCAGGTTAGTTCGGGTTCTGTCCTCATCTAGTGTTTTTCCTCAAATCAATTATTGGAAATTGGGGTTTGTTCCTCACTGGTCCACGTACTGGTCAGACTTTTCCAGAGGAACAGAACCAGTAGGAGATACATATAGAAGAAAATATATAAGGTATTGGCTCACATTTTTACGGGACTGAATCTCATGATCTGACCTCTGCAAGTTAGAGACCCAGGAAAATTTGTGGTGGAGTTTAAAGCCTTGAGAGCTGCAGATTCTACGTTGAGTCTGAAGGCTTGGGAAGTTGGAATGCCTAGGGTGATTGGTGCCCCAGTGCAAGCAGTGAAGCAGACAGCAAATTCAACCTTCCTCTACCTCTCTGTTCTACCCAGGCCCTCAACCAATCAGAGGACACACACCCACACTAGGGAAAGACATTTTCTTTCTTAGTGCAATTCAAATGTGAATCTATTTCAGAAAAGCCTCATTGACACACCCAGAAATTATGTTTAACCAGGTATCTGTTACTTAGTCAAGTTGACACATAAAACTAACCATCAAAAACCCTATCTCCTGGAACTGTTGTATGAAAAACAGCTTACTTCCCCATTGACTTGGTTCCAAGTCACAGCAATGAGGGTGTATTTCTCATTGACCCATCAGCTTATATAATTCTTAGTAAACTGACAATTAGCAATACTGGACACCCACATATGCTTGCTGTCAGAAGCTACTGCTTCATAGAGATTCAATCTGCTATCTCTAAATGGTGCATGTCGCACATAAACTAACTTAAAGCTTTCTCTCATTCCTTGTCAGATGAGATAATAAAACAGAATAGCCAAGACATGGAAGCAACCTAGATGCCCATCAACTGACGAATGGATAAGAAAGCTGTGGTACATATACACAATGGAATATTACTCAGCATTAAAAAAAAATTCATTTGAAGCAATTCTACTCAGATGGACAAAACTGGAGCCCATTATCCAGGGTGAAGCAAGCCAGAAGCAAAAACAACAATACAGTATATTAACGCATATATATGGAATTTAGAAAGACGGTAACGAGAACCCAACATGCGAGACAGCAAAAAGAACGCAGATGTATAGAATAGACTCGTGGACTTTGTGGATGAGGGTAAGGGTGGGATGAGATGGGAGAAGGGCATTGAAGCATGTTAATTGTCATGTGTCTAATCAATCGCCAGCCCAGGATTGATGCTCGGGGCTGGTGCAGTGAGATTTCCTGGGGGGGAGGGAGGAGGGAGGGGGGTTCTGGAGGGGAAGCATATGTAAACCCATGGTGATATCATGACAATGTATGGCAAAAACAATTAAAAAAAAAAATAAAAAAAAAAAAAACCAGAACAGAGACTCTTCAATACATCCAGGTTAACTTGACCTAGAACTTCATTCTTAATGAAGGCATGGGGGAAACACCAACTCAAGACAAATGGAATGGAACAGACAAAATGAGGAGTTGTATTCTTGCATGTTGCAAAAAAAAAAAAAAACAAAGGTCTCATTGCCCTTTCACAATTTTATATAACTTAATCTCATACTATAATGCACATAACATTGGAGATACACTCCATTAGCTTTTAGCTAATTAAAAAACTATACATCTTTTCTTCTCCTCCTCCTCCTTTTCCTTCTTGGTAAATGCTTAGTGATAGGAGGATAGAGATATTCATAAGACTGTAGTAAATCATTTCCCATTATACATCTCATATGATGGTCTGCAAGTAAAAGAAATTTATGTACAGGATTTAAATGAGTAATGGAAATGCAGTGATATTTAAAATTTTCATGGAGAGAATACAACATTAAATACAGCAGTTTATAATTACAGAACTACTACTTACTAAATTGTTTGCTTTTCTCATTAAAGAGTAATTTGTTTTAATTGTAAAATGTTCTATATTCGATTATGCATAATTGAATATAAAATTCAAATATAAAAATGTTCTTTCTGTGTAAATAATTTTATAAATGACTTTTTCTTAACTTAGCTAAGTGATCTGAATATGTTTTCTTATCATTATTAATTTTGGATGAATTTTTTAAATTGCTTTCCACAGTTGCCATTCTCTTTTCCAGGGGATCTTCCCTATCAAAGTTACATCTCCTGCACTGGCAGGAAGATTCTTTACTACTTGCATCACCTGGGAAGCCCATGTATGTGTCTACCCAGATTAAATGAAAATCTTTTTTCCCTCATATCATGGTCCGTGTGCGGGTTGGAAAAGAATTTCCAGACATGAGACAGAATGAGAGGGAATAAAGTTTATAAGAATGGGAGACACTGTTGGAACAGCAGGCCAGCTCAAGAGAGAACTGAGGTTGAACAGAGGTCCTCAGTCTACTTTTATACCCAGGGTACAAGGAGTGGGATCAGGGTTTTGCAGGTCATTTGCTGATTGAATAAGGCATGTATACTGGATGGGGGAAGAGTAGGGAAAATATCTTCTCTCTATGGGATAGGAGGGGAGACAGGCTATACTGTTCCATTAATAGTTACAACATGGGGGAGGGAAGGACAAGAAGGGTCTGTTTTTCTGTTCCTACATTCCAATACCCTCCTTGGTTTTATCTGCTCTTTTGTCCTTGGGTCACCATACCTCATAATGGCTCTGATTTTAAAGATACAGATCTTTTTTGTCAACATCATAAGGAAAATGTAGGTAAGGTTTTGTTTTGAATTTCTTTGATTGTAAGTTGAAAATTATATGACCAATTCAGGGACTGTTTCCCTTACAGGGCTTCCCTGGTAGCTCAGATGATAAAGCATTTGCCTACCATGCAGGTAGACCTGGGTTAGATCCCTGGGTAAGGTATTCACTCTGTTCTCACTAGCATGTCTGTATTAAAGATATTAATCCTCTGTCTTTCATAAATGTTACTAAAACATTTTTCTTTTCTCTCACTTTGATCATTTGTCTTTATATCTTTGAAGTGTTTTTAATGTCCTGAAGATTTTTGTTTTCACGACATAAAATATATTTATTGTATGTTACTGTTTCTACCTTTGGTGTCTATCAGAGCACTGACTCTCTACCTTGAATCTTTATAAATATTCACCTATATTTTGTTCTGCAACTTTCATGGTTTTTTATGTTTATACCTTTAATTCACCAGGAATGTATTTAGATTTAAAATGTAAGTTGGAAGCTACTTGTTCCTCTATGCCCCACCCCACACACACAGCAAGTTGGCCAATTTGTCCATGATTTACTAAATAAGGATAAAGAATAGCTTCAACATATCAACATAGATTTGACCCTATTCATCACTCTTTTTAACTGGAAAAAAAAACAGCAAAATTTAAAAACCCAAAATAAATCCCTCCTATACCTGGTGTGCTGCTGTTCATGGGGTTGCAAAGAGTTGGACACGACTGAGCAACTGAACTGAACTGAATACATAGATTCTTCCTTAAGGTCATTCTGCAATTTCTGGTTTGTTTTTTAAAAATCCCATTGTTATGTGATCAATACTACACTATATTTTAGATTATCACAATAGGAAGGGAAATTGACATTTTCACAAAATTGGGCCTTTCCTTCAACAGCTTTGTCTTTCTAATCAAGTTTTTTATGCCCTTCAGCAAAATGTTTCGGCTTTCTTATAGAGGAGAGGTTAAATAAGCATTTTATATTTTTAGTTGTGATTTGGAAAGGAATCAATTTTTCCCTTTTATCTTTTAACTGTTGTTCCTATGAGGAAATGTTTTTATTTGCTTACTTGTTTGCTTACTTCTTTGTTCTATGTTTCTATCTACTGCACTCCTGAAGATTTCTGGCTGAAGAAAAAAGGGTGGTAGTATACATTTGAGTTCTAAGGGACAAAAAATTACTTCTAATTACTATTTTTATTGCCTACAACAAACTTAGTAATATTTCAAAAGTGATATTTTGAAATATTACTGTAATATTTTGAAAGTAATATTAAATTTCTGTTAGAGATTAGTGAAAAATATGCAGCTTTTTTCCATCCAAGTTCATGAGCCCCATGTTACAATGTACAACTCCTGATGGCTCTGGGATTTCTTTGAGTGTCTCTGCAGTTTTCTACTGGGTCCCCTACAATGAGGTGCAACAGGCAGAGAGAGAGAACATGCCTTTAACCATTATTTGCCTGGGATACATTTTAATTTCTTGATTTTTCAGTCTTTAGAAGTCTTCATCTTAGACAGCTCAGGTACACATTGGTCTTAGATTTTAATCCAGTCTCAGAGTCACTCAGATTTATCATAAATACTTAACTAGTTCAGACTTACCTCTGAAATCTTATTTTCCCTTGATATTTCAGGCTTTTGCCTTGTTGGGTAATTTGTTGCATTTTTTCCCCCTGCATTTTCCCCTTTGATAACTTTGGAAGTTTTAAGATAACCAATTTCTATCCTTCCAGAGTTTTAACATATATGAATTTACATCTTTCTATTGCTGTTACTATCAACAGTTACTTAAGATCTGAAAACAAACATAAAGACAGGCATATATGAAAGGATACTTGTCTCTTTCCCACCCCATATGCCCGTTTACCTCCAAAGAACATAAAAGGAGACAAGAGGAAGGTGAGAGGAATTCTATCATCCACCTCCTGGTCTTGGCAGGCACAGACAGATAGAGAATGTATAGCTAATAGAACAAAACAGAGCAATATTCCTATACTTCTTTGCAGATGACAAATAGATATGCTTCTTATTGAATTCTGACTTAGAAGCAGTCCAGGAAAGTTATTTCTTCTTGAGGTAGCTTGCTTAGGATTGTAATGGCATTAACTGAGTGTAGTCTCACAATGCAGGCACAGCCAGGAGCTTAATCTCCCAGCTGCAATATTTTACCTGATATGAATACCCATCTTGTTCCATCTATCTCTCCACCAGGGGCTCCTCATTGATTTTCTCTGTGTTTTGGGGTCCCCGGCTTAAAAGACAGATTTCACTTATAATGTATTCCCACTCTGCCTTGCTTCATTTTATTAGCTGGTGATTTTCTCTGTCATCATCTCAATCAGTTGATGAATGTATATTTGTGTATATTTGGTTATTCTATACAAATATACACAACAATACAAACAACTTCTCTATCCCTAGAGAAGAACATATGTTTCAAGGACAGCATTTGTTTTTATTCAGTCTGACTCTGTGATCTCCTGAACTGCAGCATGTTGGGCTCCTCTGTCCTTCACTTTCTCCTGGAGATTGCTCAAATTCATGTCCATTGAGTAGGTGATGCTACCTAACCATCTCAACCTCTGCCACCCTCTCCTCCTGCCTTCAATCTTTTCCAGCATCAGGGTGTTTTTCAGTGACTCAGCTCTTTGCATCAGGTGGCCATAGTACTGGAGCTTTAGCTTCAGCATCAGTCCTTCCCATGAATTCTCAGAGCTGAATTTCTTTAGGACTCACTGGTTTGATCTCCTTGCAGTCCAAGGGACTCTCAGCACCACAGTTTGAAAGCATCAGTTCTTTGGCTCTCAGCTTTCTTTATGATCCAACTCTCACATCCGTACATGACTACTGGAAAAACCATAGCTTTAACTAAAAGAAATTAAGAGTCTGGAATTGGAAGCTAGAGTCACTAGGTTCAAATCCCACTTTAGCCACTTACTGAAAAGTTGAGCAGGCAATTTAACCTCTCTATGCTTTAGTTTCTTTATATGTAAAACACAATGGAAATGTAGTTTCTTTATACATAAAAGAAAAATATGTAGAGAGAGAGAAAAAAAAGTAAGCCTTTCCCTTCTCCAGAGGATCTACCCAATCCAGGGACTGAACCCAGGTCTCCCACATTGCAGGCATGTTCTTTACCAGCTGAACTACAAAGGAAACCCAAGAATAGTGGAGTGGGTAGCCTATCCCTTCTCCAGCAGATCTTCCCCACCTAGGAATCAAACCAGGGTCTCCTGCATGGCACGTAGACTCTTTACCAACCGAGCTATCAGGGAAGCCCCTTTTACTTATGCTTTAGTTTCTTTATATGTAAAACAACAATAATCGCAGCACCTACTTCATGGGGTTATTGGGAAGATTACCTATTGATCCATATAGAGTGTTTAAAATCATGAGGGGCACATAGTAGGTATGTTACATATCAGATATTGCACATATAGCAAGCAATACTCACAGATGGTGTTTCTACAGCACTCTGAAACTGGGTTAGGGTTATTCAACATACTAAGGGCACAAAAGCGGAGTCTCCCATAAATTGAAGAGTCCCAAAAGCCCAGTGACCCATAACAGACTCCATCCTCTGCATGCTACCCAGGGCAGGAGAAAGCAAGGGGCTCTACAACCCCAGCAACACACTGCCACCAGGGGTCTTCCTACCCGGTTCCCTCCTCACAGTGCTTGGTCTGCGAAATCCCAGTGGCGCACTGCATCCAGGGAAGGGTAGCATTTACACCGCTGCGTTGCATTCTCAGTGTGCAGGGCAGGGAGGCAGAGGTCAGCTCTCTGAAACAATCTTCTTAAAGAAGCCAGTGTTCGTTTTTGGTTGATGCAGACTCTGACTCCCCAGTGTCGTTAAAGGAGATATAAAGTATCTTTCTACTGTTTTTATCCAGGATAAAAGACTAAATAAGATTTCTTTTCCACAGTCCAGCTCCATTTGTTTTAGATTTAGTGAATTTCTTCCTAGATTGTTTTTAAGTTTTAGCTTTTAATGGCATTGCAACCTTTTTCTTTTGCTGTCATAGCAAGTTAACTGGAAGCTGTTAGACGATTTTTATTTGTAACAAAGTCTCTGCTACTGTGTCTTCCTTAAAAAAAAAAAAGCAACCCTTATTAAAGTCCCAGATGTGTATGGTTCTGAAATACACAGTAACTGTTTATTTAGTGCTATTCATCTATCTGCCTAGAGTCAGAGAGCTGATTCTTAGAAAAATAAGCCAACTTGTGGTTTGTCTTTCAGGAGGGAAAATTTTTTGCAATCAAGTCCTAGTTTCCTACTCATTTGTAGTCTACTATTTTGATTATGAGTTCCAAAAAACTCTATAAAGGAAGCTTCTTTTAAATTTCTCTGAATTATCAAGCAAGAGCCATTATTTCTCATCTGATCAGCCAAACAGACTTGTTCCCAGGGGGTTGCTTGATATTGGATCTCAGGAAAGACTCAATTTTCTAAGAAACAGAAGGCTGTGACTGAATACAACCCTACCATCAGTGACTGTAATTCCAAGCTCCACAGAGTAGGAATTCAGGAAGATGTGTTTCAACAGCATGGTGATCTGGGGCAAATATTTGATACTGCTGTTCTGGGACTTTGAGACTCTTGTGTCTAATCCCATTGATGTTGAATCCAACAGCCATGCCCCTACCCCATTTTCTACACTGGCAGAGCTTGCTTCTCATGAGAAAGGCTGAAAACTTCAAATGCTTACTTTGTCAGGCTCACCTGCAGCTATAGGAGGCCATGTGAGCCAGTTCTGGTGTGGCACAATGGGAAGTCTGTTATAAAGAGAGATTTTTTTCCCCCTGATTGGAATGAGACGTGAATTGAGAGAGAGAGAGGCCCCACTCTACCTGATAAAGAAACAAGGAGACCTCACCCTTCTCTTCCTGCCTTTGGATATTGACATGAGAGGATGTGACATTCTGGAGCTGCTCTAGTCATTTGTGACTAAACAATGTCCCTAAAAATCAGGGATGCCAAATTGGGAAGACAGGAAGTGCTGGAGTCTTCAGTGATTGCCAAGTCTCTGAAACAACCATCAGACTACCTACCTCCAGATTTTCTAATGGAGAGAAAAATAAACCCTTGGGAGTACCTGTTACCTCTGGTTGCAAATGTCTTGTTCTTCTCTACTTCTGGACCCCAGCAGCACAGCATTCTCCTCCACCAAAGCATGGCTCTGTGACTTGAAATGATGTGGGGACCGGAGTGTTGTGTTTTGTGTCCAGTGATTGACCCCAGCCACTCTTTCCTACAGTGGTAATCATGGGAACATGTACATTTGCAGAGTTGCCAAATATTCAAGCGGCCTGGAGTGATGAGCCAATGCCTAAAAAATCAGCTGCTATGGACAGCTGCCTGAACCCTCAGCTGATTTTGCATGAGTAAGAAATAAACTTCTGCTGTGTGAAGCCATTGATGAGCAATTGTTCATTCCCTGACCATGTCTTCTCAACACTTGCTTCTCCTCACAAAAAGCTGCTCACTTCAAACTCCTATGACTCCTTGCCTGAAAACTTCTGTCTCATTGTAATAACATGCTGGATACATGCAGAGGACAAGCCAGAATTAACCAAGAGTTAATGTTCCAAACTTTATTTTCTTGGGCTCCAAAATCACTGCAGATGGTGACTGCAGCCATGAAATTAAAAGATGCTTTCTCCTTGGAAGGAAAGTTATGATAAACTTAGATAGCATATTAAAAAGCAGAGACATTACTTTGTCAATAAAGGTCCATCTAGTCAAGGCTATGGTTTTTCCAGTAGTCATGTACAGATGTGAGAGTTGGACTATAAAGAAAGCTGAGCACCAAAGAATTGATGCTCTTGAACTGTGTTGTTGGAGAAGACTCTTGAGAGTCCCTTGGACTGCAAGGAGATCCAACCAGTCCATCCTAAAGGAAATCAGTCCTGGGTGTCCATTGGAAAGACTGATGTTGAAGCTGAAGCTCCAATACTTTGGCCACCTGATGCAGAGAGCTGACTCATTTGAAAAGACCCCAATGCTGGGAAAGATTGAGGGCAGGAGGAGAAGGGGATGACAGAGGATGAGATAGTTGGATGGCATCACCGATTCAATGGACATGGGTTTGGGGGGACTCTGGGAGTTGGTGATGGACAGGGAGGCCTGGCGTGCTGCAGTTCATGGGGTTGCAAAGAGTTGGACACGACTGATTGATTGAACTGACTGGTTTTTCCAGTCATGTATGGATGTGAGAGTTGGACCATAAAGAAAGCTGAGCACCAAAGAATTTATGTTTTTGACCTGTGTGCTAGAGAAGACTCTTGAGAGTCCCTGAGACAGCAAGGAGATCAAACCAGTCAATCCTAAAAGAAATCAGTCCTGGGTGTCTATTGGAAGGACTGATGCTGAAGCTGAAGTTCTAATACTTTGGCCACCTGATGCAACGAGCCAATCCACTGGAAAAGACCCTGGTGCTTGGAGAGATTGAAAGCAGGAGGAGAAGGGGGCAAAGAGGATAACATGGTTGGATGGCAACATTGACTCAATGGACATGAGCTTGAGCAAACTCCAGGAGATAGTGAAAGACAGAGAAGTCTGGCATGCTGCGGTCCATGGGGTCACAAAGAGTTGGATGCAATTGAGCAACTGCAACATAACGTCCCAGAAGCTTTCAACCAACCATGTAGAGAAATGGTTGGAAAATATCCTAGCTTCCTCATTGTTCAGTTGAAATAACTCTGATGTGTGTTCTAAACTCTCTCACTGTGAGAGTAAACCTCAGTTGCCAAGCATGAAAACTGCTTTGATAACACATCTTTTATTGCCTTCTTCCCCTTCCTTGCCTTTCTTCCCCACTCTTGAGTAAATCTCTTTGAGGGCAGCTCCCAAATGGAGTACTTACTCTTGAACTCTTCGCTCAGACTCTAAGTCTTAAGTAAGTCTTAGTCACTTAGTCGTGCCCGACTCTTTGCGGCCCCATGGACTGCAGCCCACCAGGCTCCTCTGTCCATGAGATTTTCCAGGCAAGGGTACTGGAGTGGGTCACCATTTCCTTCTCCAGGTGATCTTCCCAATCCAGGGATCAAACCCAGGTCTCCTGTACTGCAGGCAGATTCTTTACCAACTGAGCTACAAGGGAAGCCCCTCTCTCAGACTCTGGGGGAACCCAAACAGACACTATCCCTCCCCATGTGGACCCAGTCTTTCTGGGATCATCAGTAAAGGTGCATTACTCGCTCTGTCTTTTATATTTAAACCTGAATAGAATCACATAATAAGTACCTTATTATAGATTCCTGCAGGCCTTCTGACAACTGTCTTTTTTGAGCCAATATCTTAGTTGTTTCCCCTGGTTCTATGAGTTAAGCCATATCCTTTCAATAGATTCCTGTTGGGATGAGCAGCTAAATTTGCTCTCTGTGACTTGCAATCAAAGAAATCAGTCAACATGTATGATATAATAGACTTCTTTTGGCTATAAAGATTTCATAGTAAAAATGAATGAGTTATAAAAAATATAAGACCACTAAATGCTGTATGTTATTCATAAAGTCAGATCATAGAAATCACTTTAGAATGTCAATGTTTTCATGTTTCTTCATATTTTACTTGAACTACCATCTCTAGCTTGTGAGAAAGTCTTTCTAACATTTCAACACAATTTTCACAAATAGTTATTCATATGAAAAAGAAAAATAACTTTGTAGGGAGAGGTCATTGTGGTTGTTGCTGTTTCGTTTTTATCTGGGTGACTATTAGGAGAACTTCCAGGTGGCGCTAGTGGTAAAGAACCTGCCTGCCAACGTAGGAGACTTAAGAGACTCTGGTTCAATCCCTAGATGGAGAAGGTCCCCTGGAGGAGGGCATGGCAACCCACTCCATTGTTCTTGCCTGGAGAATCCCATGGACAAAGGAGCCTGGTGGGCTACAGTCCTTAGGTTCACAAAGAGTCAGACATGACTGAGCAACTTAACATGCACAGGTGACTATTCAGTTCCCATCATAGGGAGTAGAACCTTTCAAGACATTTTTAAGAATAAAAAGTTCTGAAGAGGTTTTTATGTAAAGAAATCTATAATGCTAAAGTCATAGAGAAACCTTGTTTATTTACATTAATCTTACATACCTGAACATGAGAACTCATAGAGAAAAAGTATGTCTGAAAATATCAGACAGACCAAAGCGGAGGAACATTCTACAAAATAACTGGCCAGTACTCTTCAAAAGTGTCAAGGCCATGAAAGACAGAAAAGGCTGAGGAACTTCACAGATGGGGAAGACCAAGAAGACATGTCAACTGAATGCAATGTGGGATCACTGACTGCAATCTGGTCCCCCCAAAAGGTCATTTGTGGGATAGTTAATAAAATCTGAATAAGACTATAGATTAGCTAATAGTATACCATATCAATATTAACTTCCTGTTTCTGATCATTATACTATGGTTATGTAAGATGTTAACATTTTGGGAAGTTGGGTGAAGTGTATGCAGGAATTCTTCGTGCTGTCTTTACAACAATTTTATAAGTCTTATCTAATCTCAAAATGAAAAATTCAAAAATAAGAAATAAGTTCAAAGCTTAATTTAAAGTGAATTATACAAACGTATTGAAATAGCAACTGAAGATAGAGAATATACTGAGGGAGTAATTGGGGGAAAAATTCAGAATATTGATTAGGCTCTCTGAAATCATAATGTGTTCAAAACACTCTGTGGTATCACTGTGAAAAGCAAAATGGAAATGAAACAATGTAAAAAAAATCATCAAACAGCATGAGGAACAAGGCAAAATGACCGCTTATTCAACACATGAATGGAAAGGAATTCAGAGTAGAGAACTGATTGAAGAGGGATTTGGAAGATTTAAGAAAATTGAGACTGGACACAAGTGAAGAATTTTGACATCTGAGTGATTTCCCTCCTTGACTATTTCTATTTAGAAATTGTATGTATTTATAGGCGAATATATTCTATTTCTTCTACTAAGTATGCATGTGTCTATAAATTATAAAGAGAAATTTCTCCCTGTCTCTGTAAGTAGGAAAGGATGATATATAGAATTGTGTATAAGTTAGAAAATTCTGCCTCCCCCCCCAAAAAATGGATTGTACTTCAAGGAGAAAGAAACTGATCAACTCAGTGGTTACATAGTAACTAGTGGAAAGATCAAATAGTATGCCATAAGGTGACAGCCAGCATGATGATAATTATAGTACAGCAGCAAAAATTTGAACATTTACCAAATACCAACCACTATTAGTCAAGGACTTTACATGTCAATTCACATAATCCTCACAACATATGAAATCAGTCTACTATTATTCCCATTTTACAGATAATGGTAAAATGTACATGGGGCAAAAATGAAATTTTAATGCAAGCAAGTCTGGCCCAGAGATAAAGTTTTTAAGCACAAATTTTTAACCACTGCTGTGAATTTGCAAAACACTTGACTGAACATACTGATTTTCCCTTTTCCTGGGGGATGAAACTTCTAGTTTACAATACAGTTTTATGCCTTAATATGATCAGAGCTCAGGATTGGAATCTTCCTGTCACCAGGAGGTGATGATGGACTAGGGCATGTGTGTCAAGATGAAGAGATGAAGTGGGAGAAAGTGTGACAAGGCAGCTCAGATCATAGGATGTAGAGCCCACACCCCTCACCCCAGCACTGAGGCTCCCTGTAGCTCCGTACCAGCCAAGGCTCTTGAAGGGACCAGAGTGAACTCCTCCTGCCATACAGACACTGCCTTGTTGATTAGAAAATGATTTGTGGGGTAGGATTTGAACTGGTGATGTCAGGTCTTATCACACGTACCACTAGGCTCCAAATTGGCAGCTGGGAGGAGAGCCAGCAAAGGACAGTGGACACACGCTCCTAAGTGTGAATTTAGATTTGAAAAACATCCTCAGTCAGTTCATATATTCTGAGTTCAGACAATATGGACACCAACAGGACTCACTGAGGTTAATTAAATATGAAAAATGACATGATGAAACATTTGAGAAATTTTTTTTTCTGGAAACAGAATTTGCAAATGAGTTTAAAATAGGGTCAACACAAAAGTCTGCAGAAGACATGGAGGTAGTGGATTATAACCAAGTAAAGCAGAGCAGTTTCTTTTGAAGAGGCTTCATTTTCTTATTAAATACACAGAAATATGCTCTCTCCAACTTTGCTTTTAAAACACACAGCTCTTCGGGGTTATCTTTTGTTTTCCTGGCTTTGATGGGGAGACAGAGAAATAATTCTCTCCTGTGGGACTTTCAGTAATGTAAGCATGATGATAAATGCAGACTGACAAGTCCTGATAGTCAGGGAGACAAGAGGCAGTGGGTGGGAGACTGCAAAGATGCACAGTGCATGCGCACTGATGAGCTCAGGCTTCGGCGGCCGGTAGCTGGTTTTTACCAAGCAGACTGTGAGTCCTGTGTTTCCAGACTTGCTGATTGTTCGTGAAAGACTGAAAACCTACATTTTTATGTGAAGTATCTTGACCTTCCAGTATTTACTTAAAACTTTCAAACTAGGTACAGACCTCCTTCTTAAAGCACTTTCATCATCATCTCCATGACATTCTCTCAAGTTTCTTCCTCCTGTATCGGATGCTTCTCATCTCCTTTTCTGGGTCCTCCTCTTTTCCCCATCATCTAAACTAAGGGTATCTCCGATCCCCTTTTCTGCTCTATCTACTTCCTCTACCTGGGCAACCTCACCCATCCCATGGCTTTCAGTCACCTATGCCAAATTCCTAAACCCATACCCTGAGCTCTGCCTGTCACTCCAGACACCGTCACCTTGATATTGCCACCTAGTAGGAATCTCAAATCAACGTGGCCAAGAGGGAGCTCTCCCCTCACCCATGCATGCCTTCACCTTCCCATCTCAGGGGATGCAACACCAATGGCACCAAGATGTTCAAAAACAGGAGAAAAAAATAAAGAAGCATTTCCAGCTCTATGTATCTATGTGTGGTACAATTTCATGCTTCACACACTTGTTCATGCTGTACCCTCTTTTTAGGAGACTCTTTCAGCCCCTTCCTTGCCCTTTATATCAGGAAAATTCCTATTTATCCTTCAAGAATCAGTTCCAGCCTCATCACCCCAAGCAGGCTGATCACATAATTTTCTGAGCCCAGTGCAAAATGAAAAAGTGGGCTATTCAGTCACTCATCACACATTTGGCCACCCCAAGCCAAGGTACTGGGGCCACTGCACAGGGCATATTTGGAACCTCATTGAGGGTAAAAGAGAGGCCCCCATGAGCTGCCTAGGCAAGAACATTATGGAACTGCCAACCCAGGCTGGGAACAAATGCTATCTTGCCCCACCCAAGACACAGTGGGACACAAGCCCAACCTTGACCCTCCTTACTCCCACGCCTGGTCTCTGCTGGGGATGGAGGGTGATGGCAGTATGCAGGCCTCTCCCTGCCAGGTTCACTGCTCCCTGGCTCCACCAGCTGAAGGTGGGCTGCTGAGAACCCCTCCTGGGGAGACAGGGAGGCAGCAGGTGATATGGCCCTGAGCTGGGGCTCCAAGCCCCAGACATGTGCCCCATTGTCCTTCACGCAAAACACACATGTCAAAGATGAAGCTACAGTATTAAGAATTTCAAAAAGGGACCATACAGTATTAAACCCCAAGCATGAGCACTTCTGAGTGTGAGAACCTGAGACACTGGTTGTGTGTCCTTGAAACTGGTCCTGCCTCCAAGAAATTTTCTCTGACCTGTCCCCCAAAACCGAACTAGCTGCCCCTTTCTGTGCACCTTGCTGACCCCCATGTTTGCATGTATCACTTCATTTAGCCCACTCTGTTCCTTTGTCTACTTTTATGTCTGTTTCACAGAATATTTTATAAACTTCATAAGGTCAAGGAATTTGGCTAAATCCTTTTTCCTTTTTAATTTCTAGGTCTCAGTATTGAAATTGCTTATCAGTAGACCTTTGATGAGGAGGGCATGGCAACCCACTCTAGTAGTCTTGCCTGGAGAATCCCATGGACAGTGTAGCCTGGGGGGCTACAGTCCATAGGGTCACAAAGAGTCAGACATGACTGAAGCAACTTAGCACACAATCACACAGGCCTTTGATAGGTATTCAAATGACCAGACACCTATACCACCTGGCTGAGCAAAAGTCAATTTATACATGAACCCTGCTTGGCCCTGCCAACGCCCCCACCACGGCTGTCTCCCTTGCATCCCAGCCCCACAACCCCAGCCACGGATCACACCTGATTCACAGTTTCACATCCCAACTACTATGGCCTCTGCCATCACCATGAACCAGGAAGTTTCCACACACAGCTCCTACTGACAAGTAGAGAGGACTACATCTGAACATTTGCCAGATGAGACCCGTGGAGCTCTGGCTTCCTCAGGGAAGCTGGTAAAGCCTGAGTTACATAGCTGGAGAGGTGAGAAAGTTAACACCCAAGGAGGCAGAATTCAACAAACAAAGGCAAGAAACAGAAAATAGTCAGCAGATAGCACTCTTTCCTTCCCCTCTTGGACAGTCATTTTATTTGGCCTCTTTGGACTTGTCTCACAAGGTCAGACAACCAGCTATGTTTGTTTAGACATCACAGCTAGTCTGCTATACTCTTCTTCATAGTTTCTTTCCCTACTTCCTTACCTCTCTTTCCCTTTCTTCTCACTCTAGCTTCCCTAGAACTGGGCCTCAGTAAAACATTAGCACAAAAGCCATCCCCTCTGACAGTCTTCTCTAAGAACCCCAGCCTGAGACAACTGTACCAGAAGTAGGGTAGTAGTAACAGGTGGCATTCTGTGGCATGTGAATTACTAATGCTCTCCCTTGGGGTTGATTGAGATGAGTGGAGGCTTAGGGTAAGATTGGGGATATCAAGTAGCTCTAACAACTGAATAAATGGGGATAATGATAATTTTAGTACTTCTGTAGTGGTTGGCACTGAAATCCTAGATAGGTTCTGGGCAGTAACTGTCATTTTAAGGCATTTTGTGAAAGCCATAGTTGCTTTTAAGGCAAGGAGTAATACCATATCATGAACACATCAGGCAAGAACCAGAGAAACATCTGTGGTGGTAGATCTTGAGGGTGTTGGACCCTCAAGTGGACCTGGAACGTACCACTGAACAGGAGAGATATGTTGAAATGGGCAACTCATCCATAAGTTGGAGTTTAAAGTCTAGCAAGTCTTAATAATGTCCTAGTAAAATTTAATGTCTACCAGTCCTAATAGTTAGCTAAGATGACTCCATTAAGCCTGGATTCACAATGGCTCAGTTAGTTGAGGTGAGTTTGTGGGAATTTACTTGGCAGAGTAGTGAGGAAGGGATCAGAAGGCTCAGGAAAAATAGAATATTGGAATAAAGACATGCAAACCCACCACCTGAGTGTATTTTCTAGGAGGGAACATGCCACGTGTGTGGGAAAGCAAACATCACTGAGAAACTCACTGTTGGTTGTCTTCTTCAGGTCGGATTGGCAGTGGAAGATCCTGGCAGAGCACTGAGCTCTATATCAAAGGAGATAATGGGATTCTGGAAAGGCAGAAGTCAGGAGGGATATAATTACCATACTAAGTAGTATGGCCAGAATGGCAAAGTGCCTTGGCCCAAAGTGATCATTACCTCTAATTGATGATGGTTTTTCCAAAGGTAATATAATCAAACCACTATTTAAGAGTACTAGTTAAAGTGCTCTTAGTGGTCCTAAGATCAGCAGATTTAGCATCACCTAGGAACTTCTTTGAAATGAAAATTCTCAAGCCCCACTCCAGATCTACTAATGCAGAAATTCTGGGGATATGGGCCAACAATCTATGTTTGAATGAATCCTCTAGGTAATTTGGATGTATGCTAAAGTTTGAAGACCACTGACTAGTCTTTTGTTTGATTTATACAACCAAAAAGAATTGAAAACTGATGATCATGATGCTGCTGTCAGACACTGATGGAAAACTGCAATCTTCAGTTACTAGGTCTAAGTCAGTTCACAGAGCCAGAGCCCATTGATTAAAGGGAATGTTGGGTTCCCACAATGCCACCAGAGCATGGCAAGTTTCTCTCTAACCTTTCCTCAAACTTGCTGGAGTAATTTTGCACTGCAGGAAAGGGAATTCCCAGAAATCCTTTTTTTTTTTCTTTTGCTGCACCATGCAGGACCTTCGCTCCCCAGTCAAGGATCAAACCAGTGCCTGCTGCAATGGAAGGGCAGATTCTTAACCCCTAGACAGTCAGGGAAGTCCTAGACATATTGAGGATGGTTAGAATGAGATCACAGCTAACAATATTAGAGAACCCACACCACCACCACCATGGTCTTCCCCTTAAAAGGGAGACTTATAGACACCACATTGTAAATGGTGTTTGGGTTCATCTTGCAATGGATCCAATAGTTCCAAGGACCCACTCTGTCGCTCTGTCTCTAGTCCCTGAATGCCTAACGGGATAGATACACTTAGAAGTTGGCCCTTGGTTTCCTGACCTATGAATTAAGGAATACTATGATTTTAAAAGGTACAATGCGCCTTCCATCCAGGACAAGATAGTAAAATCAGAAGCCATACCTGTCATGACAAATTGCAGAAATCAGTACCAAAAGACTTAAAAGAGTCAGTAATGGTGATTCCCATAATACATCTGTTCATTTCACCTACCAGGCCTTCCCCCCAAAACCATGTTGATCATGGTGGGTGCCAGTGGACCACTATAAATTTAAAATACTATTCCAATTACAGCTTCTATGTTACATAGGAATTTTATGGGAGGAAATCAACTCAACCTCTGGCACTTTGTTTGTGACTATTTTTTTGCTGAATGCTTTATGTCTGATTCTCATCAACAGAGAGGATCAAAGGCAGTTCATCTTCATGTTGCAAGGACAGCAGTAAGTCTTCACTGTCTCATTCTAGGTCTGGATCAATTTTCTGCTGTCTGTCATGGTTTAGTCTATAGTGATCTCCATCATCTTGCTTTTCTCCAGTGCATTGTGCCAGGCTTCTACACTGATTGACATTTTACTAATTGGACCTAATAAGGAGAATAGGTCAAGTAATTTAAATGTCCCATTCAAACAAAAATGTGTCAGAGGGAAGGCAGAAAGTCCTTGATGATCAAGGGGCCTGCGACATCAGTAAAATTTTTAGAGGTCCAGTGGTCTGGAACATGAAGGGCCGTACCCTCTGAAGTAAAGCAGGAGAGCCTAACAATGGCACATCAAGTAACTGTGCAGCTGGAGCTGCCCATCATGAGCTCAGTGTTAACAGAAACTCCCAGGAAAGGGTTGAGTGGACAAAAATGAACTATTACATGAAAGAAACAGTAGATTTAGGAAGACTCAAGTCCTCCAGAAGATGCAAAAAATATGACTCTTGGCCTTGATCTCCATAGCACCTGCCTCTGTTGCATCAACGCCACTCTCTCAGCCACACCTATTCCTGATAACCAGCTGATGGAGAAAGAAAGTCCCTGAACTCAAGTCAAAGACAGTTTGTGATCACGGCCACATTACAGTCTCTCAGGGGTGACTCTGAAAGACTAGGCATAGCCACAAAGAGACTTTCAATAACCAGGGAGACAGGATGACCTATTTTCTGAGTGTTGGTCAGTTTCTCTCCTTGCTAGATTCACTGCTTGCACAATGGACTAATGAGCAAAGTGGCCATGATGGTAGGCTCAGATCCTGTACATGATTCCAGAAGCAGGGACTCCGTGGAGTCCTGGTGAAGGAGTGAGAAGCAGCTGCAGTGCCAAGAGGTGGCAGCAGACACTAAAGGTGAGCAGGAGCTAGGTGGGCACCTGGCTGGGATCACCACCATGGAGGTGGTGAAGCATAGGATCCAGGTTCTGCAGCAGCAGGCTGATGAGAGAAAGCAGGATCCAACTGCTTTCCTCCCGTCTCCCCACACACAGCAAAGCTTCAGGTGGTCTAATTTGTCAAACACAGCCTCTTCCCGGCATTGCCTGCTTACCAACTCCACTCCTGCCACAGGCAGGATTTGGGAAGGATTTTTAAATTCCCAACATCATCACCAAATGCAAAGTAACTCATTACATTTCCATTCCTTCTCAAGTCACCTTGCAAATGCGGTCTTGAAAGCAGAGTGAAAACACTCAAGGACATAAAATGCTGCTTAAAACTGTCCCCATAGAAGTGATCTCTTCTACTGCAAAGAGATGAAAAGGAAAATATTTCTAAGAGCTCTGGGTTCCCTACTCAACAGTCATTGCATAAACTTCTATTTGAAAAAAAAAATTCACCAAGTGTTTAAAAATCTCCTTTAATTATATTTTCATGAATTCCAAGAAGAACATCATTGCAGTTAACATTACAAAAAAGAAAAGAGGGGCATCTGAACATGCAATAAAAAATGGATTCACAGTGAAAATAATGTATGTTGGTACTAAAATAGAGTTACCTGGCTTCCTGAAGGGAAAAGGTTTCTTCTAATTATCTATATTCACTTGGGTTTTAGCATGAGAAAATATTTTTTTTCTTGAAAGCTTTGGGAAGTTTTCAATTTGTGCTACTGTCATTGTGAGCATCTGCTGGAAGTCCTTCATTCTGAAAGCCATTATTTGCAGCCTATAATTTAATCAGAAAATTCAAAAATACAACAAATAGCTTGGCAACTGTGTTCTTGTTACATACAAAGCCATTAGCAAAAATATGTAACAAAATTTATGTAAAACAAACAATTTTGTCCTTATATACAGAAGTTTGCTTTATTCTTCATACCCTCACACCCGGCTCTAAAATGAGAGGGTATGGGGGGTGGGGGGAGGGCGGCTACCCATCTCCTCTGAACTCTCCTTCTGGGTGGAGTAGAGAAATCTTGAAAGGTAAGGTAGGTTAACTTTTTAAATTTTCTTTTAACTGAGTTATAAAAATGCATCTGAGCTTCTCAATAAAGAAGGAAAACTAGGAAAGATGGTAATGGCTTTAAAATAAAGAATTCATCCCTTTGTCCTTTGTAAAAATCTCTTAGCAGAGAGTAAAAATGACTACATTTGTGGCTGTGAGCTGAGGGCACAGAGTAAAGAGCGTCTTGGTGAAACATAGAACCCAAACTGCTGAGAAGTTTCACATCTAGGGCATGCACATATATCATACCAATAGAGTTCACACCTCAGGGAGGAAAGATCAGAGGTACACAGGAAATGTCATCCGGGTCTATATACAAACTCAAAAAGAACACACGGAGTCAAAAGGAGGCTGTAATACGAGTTTAAAAATACATCTGAAAATCATCTCAAAGCCAAGGACCATATTTACTGAAAACTCAGACATTCTACAGAGTATCTTATTAACAGTGAAAACACAGCTTTATGTAATTCACAGTCTCAAAAGAAAATAAATTTCTGGTTTATCATCACTGCTGGGTTCGGTCTGCAGAACAGAATGATGCGAACAGAACCTGTCGGCGTGGCCGGCGCGCAGGGCTGCGCATGCGCCCTCGGGGATGCCGCGGCCCTCCGTGGCACCGCCCTTGGCGCTGCGCAGGTAGCCCGCGATGTAGGAGCCGGTGGAGTGCCGGTTCCCGGTCGGCGCCGGCGCACACGGCTTGCTTCGAAGAACCACTCCTCCCACAGTGCTGGGGTTCACACTCTTCTGCCTGTTGGCTTCCTGCTTCTCCTTGGCACGACTGGCAATATTGCGCACTCTGCTCTGACTTCTGGATGACAGCTTTCTGACCAAGGCCCTGGGGAACTGATTGGCATCTTGCTTGGAGTACAGCACTTGGCAGCCATCTTCCTGGTCAAAGGACACGAGCTTCCGCAGCTGCTCGGTCAGGGCATCCATAGGCTCTAACGACTTTGTTTTCACAGTCATGCCCTTCTTGTCTCTGCTGCCAGTGGTGACGAAGCTCTTACTAATACACTGGTACTTGCTTTCAAAATTACAGGCGATGTCCTCCGATGTTAAGTCCCCCAGACTTTTGGATTTGCAAGGACTGGACAGCTTCAGAGCAGAGTGTGTGGACTGCTCCGGGGCAGGGGCATGCATGTCATGAGCACAAGGCGGGGGCCCGGAGGTCTGGTTCATTTTTGCATCTGAATTTGAGAAGTGGTTATGCATAAACCCAGCACCCTGATAGGCTAGACGAGAAATATTTTGATTTTTGACATCTTGAGTATTGTTGAATATGTCAGAGACAGAAGGGTGGAGAGTCTCTTTACAGTAGCCATTTCTCAAGCCTCTTTGAAAATATTCCACTGCATCTGGACTGTATTTCACTTTTAAAGGAGAAGTGAGGTGACTTGTGCCCTCTCTCATATATTCATAGGTTGTTAGGGACAGATGTTCTGAGTCTCCATCCATTTCCACGAGACTGCTCTCCCCAGAATTTAAACTGAGAGTAGGAGCAGCTATTACATCTTCCAGTGTCAAGTCAGTGGAAGTGGCAGGGCTGGGGTTCTTGAGGATTTCCCAGTCTTTTCCATGGGTGGGACTTTCTGGTAACCAACAGTGAGAAGTATTAGAGGACCGAGGCAGGTTGTTTTCTATGGCCCCAGTCGTGGCCTTTCCAGAAAGGTCATTGTCTAGTTTAGTTTTAGAGACAGGAGTGCAGAGAGTTTCACCAACAGCTGTGTGTGATGAACATTCACAGGTCTCATGCCCAGAGAATGCAATCTGTTCAGGAGAGGAGCACAGGAAGGATGACTTGGGTTTTCCATTGGAACAGCCATGCTTGAAGGGCATCTTTAGGTCCATGGTGGGCACAGGAGGATGGCCCGACATCACATTGGGGCTCTGAAGATGAGAAACAACTGTAGGGTTAGCCTGGTCGCTGGTCTCATCAAACTGGCCAATCAGAGCCGAGATGGAACTGCCAGGCTCATTCTCCTTTGTTAAAGTGACATTGTCAATAAGGTGGGAGATTTCACTCTCCTGGAGAATTGCAGTGGAATGTAAGTCAGGTGCATCAGAACAGAGTGTAGAGACATCTGACAAAGAAAAGGATGTTGCAGCTCTGCCCTTATCCCAGTTACCTTCCAGCTTCTTAATCTCCAGATTGCTTTGAGAAAGGATGCTTCCTGACAACGTGCTTTTCCCTACCACGAAGCTCCCAGCATTCCCATTTTCCTTGGTTTTCACACCACATAGATCTTTTGATGGGCTAACTGCAGGACCACGAGCCAAATGCTGCCTTGGAGAGAGGGATCTGCTGAGGCACTGATGTTCCCAGCAATCACTTAACACATTTGATTTGGGTCTCCCACCCTTTGGACCAGGCACTATCTGTTCTGTGGTTGACAAGTTGGCAGTAGAAACAGAAGAGTTCCCTTGACTGATGTCTTTGTGGATGAGAGTGCTGGAGGAAGAGGATAACTTTTTGTTGAAATTTGGAAAATACTGGTCTTTTACACTTGCTTTCCCATCTCTTCTGGTATCCTTATCTTCTGCTGAATGAAACAAACAATATTTTAAGTGACAAATATCACTTTATATAGGACCTGCAGACACTCATGTTTGCCTTCAGACAGACAAATGGAAAATGTAAATCTGTTACATTGTGACAGAATCATGGATTGCATAGATTTGCAACAAAGTGTCTGTGTGATGGATAAATGGTAAATTATATTTATATAGTTTCACTGGAGCCTCCCTTTGAATAGCTATTACATCAGCTAAGGATGTAATATTCATTGTTAAAAAAAATGTCAATGAGTTACCATACTTTTACAGTGAAGATTACCTTGTTTCCTATTCAGATTTGTACTACACAGAAGCATGGCAATAAAAACAGAACAAGACAGCTCTGTTAAACAAAGTATTGTGGTACCTGTAAGCAAGATACTGTAAACTTTCAAAGTCATACATGTGCTAGTAAAAAACAAACAAAAAAATCCACAAATCATTTTGAAAAACATTTTAGCAAAAGACTTAATTTGACCAATTACTTTCTAAAACAAATTGGAAAGTGCAATAAATGCATTAGAGTATCAGTATCTGTTGACTTTAAAATGTAAAAATACTTAGTCACCAATTCTATGCTATTGCTAATATCTAATTTCCCATTGATCGCATTTTTTAGAGTTTTAATACATAAATTTCATATTTCATTCTCCCTAAAAGAGGCAGCAAGATCTTAGGCAGAAGGAAAACTTTAAAAAAATACACAATTTAAATTAATTTGGGGTACCCCATCCTGTTTAGTATAGTGTTAAGACAATAGTAGGTGTGCTAATATTCTTAATCACATTATTTAATAGAATTTTATGCTTTCAGTTATGAAAATTGAAAAAGAATATGTTTAACTTATTAACTATTTTCCTAACTAAAAAAATCATCATAAAAACTTGATTAATCCAAAAATTATAAGGAAAAATATAAATATTATATGATGTCACCACTCAGATAGCCACTGTAAGCTTTTATAAAATTATGTATACAATTTTGTATTCTGAATTTTTTCCACTTAATTTTTCTTCTACATGGTAACTTGAATCATTGCATGGTTATGTATTACTCTATATTTACAAGTTTTATATTTATGTATTATTAAATATATTATGCTATATTTATATGAATAACTTATATAAAGTTCCTGTTTTTTAAATGCAGGAAAGAAATATCAACTATTGCTTTCTAACTCACCTAAATAGTATTAGCATCTTAACTGTGGTTTTAACAGGATTAATTATTACCATCTTTTGCTTTATTTCCCTCCCAAAATGGAGTCTATATTTATATATAATTTACTTCCCCCAAAGTGGAGTTTTAAAATAAATTTTAAAGCATGTATTTCATCTCTTCTCCAATACTACTCTTAGCAAAATTTCAAACATTAAACTCCACTTTTCTTCTCCAAAGAAGCCATTGAAAAATTGACTTGTCCTCCTATCATATCTGACAATAAAAATCAATACAAAGTGGTATTCATGAGAAAAGAGATCACTGAAATTAGACAGCATGATGAAAGAATTTTGCTAAAAGAAACAGGGATCACCTTCTACTATCTGAGGTGATTCTGATTTAATTAAAACTTATCTGTTGCAGAGACATCAAATGCATACAGTTTTGGCTCTTGAATTATCTAAAATAGGGTGAGGGAGGAGTCACTGATACAAGGACAGAGCTCTTTGGTACCTCATAAAACAGATACCACTCTTTATCAAGTTCTCGATATGAGTGAACTATTATCCTCAAATTAGAGGAAAAGATAAGTAATACCTGGTGCCTGTGCCTGAGGAGTTTATAACCGGGCAGGAGCTACAGACATGCTTCCTTCTCTGCCCACATTCAGGGGAGGGAAACAGAGACCATAGGAAAACATCAAATAAGCTCCCTCTTGAGGAAGCAGAGATTTCTCAAGTGATGAAAGTTGCTTACTTTTAACAGCTGGCATTTCCTCTTTCTCCATAAACATTTCCAATTGTGGAAACATGTTACAGAGTGAGAAAGAAATACAACTAAACTACACCTCAGCAAAGTCAATGTAATTCTACTCCTCCTCAGAAAATCAGTACCTATGGTACCCACTAAGAAAACCATGATCTCTGCTCATATTTTGCAGGTTTCACCTCCCTCTTTTGTACCTCATAGACCCATACGCTCTCCACCATCACCCTTGGTCCCTCACTGTCAACTTCAGATGTTAATGTTATTTTGAGGGTGTAGGTGACTAGGAAACTGCTCTTTCAGCACCCTCTCGCCAAAGTTTAAAATCTGGTCTAAAAGATAACACTGTAATATAATTACCTATTTTTCAAAATATTTTACTTTGACTACAAAATGCCAACCATGTAGGGACACCAAAAGGTGTCTTAAAATGGTGTATTCTCAGAGAAACTTAAAGCATCTTACCCTGAGAGTTTTCCTTTCCTTCAGGGTCTTTTGCGGTTTCAGATACAGGCAGCGACAGAGCCCCAAGAAGACTTCTGTCAACAGGCATAGAGACAGGGCGCGCTTGCAAACTCCGCGTAGCTCTTCTCAGGACCCCGTCTTGATCTCTTGCAGCCTCAGAAACAGAATCCTTCATCTCTACCATTTCTTGGAGGCCCATTTTGCTCTTTTTTCTACCTTTGGCCGGAGCACTGGCTGTGCGTCGCAGGATCTTATCTCCAATCGATCGCTTCCGAACGTAATGGCAAGTGGTTTCTGAAGAATTGTGTCTGGGATTCTTATTGAACAGCCCCTTCAAACCTTGGAGCTGTCTGTTCTGAAGACACAAAAGGACCAAGCAGAAGTTAAGCAAATACCACTGTGTCAACCGCTTGCTTCTCAAGTGACAGCTGCGTGGAAAATGGATAAAAAAACAAAATCTCACAGCCACTGAAGAATATTCAAATCAAGAAAACGGCAGCACACAGCACGTTTGCGCTACATCATGCACGTCTCATCAACCTGACTTTGGGAGGAAGGCAGCCTCCCATTTCCACAACCAAGCTTGCCCAGGAGTTTCCTGCCCAAAGAAAGTAGGTTGAGGTGGTAGGAAGAGTTTCCACAGTGAACAGACTGTGATGAACCTGAGCCGCCTTAAAGCAAACAGACGCCAAGTTTCAAAGTGGTAAGCAGGACGATGGAGCGATGTGAGAGAGCATGCCGCCATGACCACTGAGAGAAACGTGCCAGCCAGAACCAAGCACCATGCTGAGAAACTACCTTTGTGGCTCCTAGAAAGTGCAATATAGTGTAACTGGGGTTGAGTATTAAAGGGCTCCACTGCAAGGGGGGGAAAAAAACACAACAAAACACAGTTGGGGCTCATTCAAGAAGGTTGCACAAGTGAAAACAGAAGATGATACAACATGTATGCTCTGAAAACCCTTTCTCCCACTTTGAATTTTTAGTTGCAGGTTCTCTTCATTGCTCAGTTCACTGCCACCACATTGTGGCTTATGCATCTCAACCCAAACACACCTTGAAGGTAATAAATGACTTAAACTATACATGGACATTTACTTAAGAGAGAGAACACAAGAGAATACATTCTCTTTCCTGTTATTTCTGGCTCAAGTTTTTTTTTTTTTTTTTTTTTTAAATCTGAATTTTATTATTTCCTTCAAGCATGTGAAATGCTAGAGATGCTGCTTAGTTCACCTGGGATTCCTGAGAAATTCAAGAATCACTTTTGGATAATTCACATTTGTGTATGTTTAGGCCAGAGGAGCAATCTCAGCAAGCAGCACAATCCAGGACTGAACACAAGAAGACATAAAACTTTACCACTCTTAGAAATTAGGACCCTCACCCTTCCCAACTGATGGATGTGAGAATAAACACATACTTCCTATTTCAGGCCAAATCAGTCCACTCCCTATCAGTCAGATTGTAGTCTTTTTAATATCAATACTAGCTGATGTTTCTGAGCATTTACTATGTGCCAGGCAGCTTTTTAAAGATAAAGTGTTTGTTTATGAAGTAGGTACAGATAAGAAAGCAGAAGCACAGAGAATGTATAAACCTCTGCAGGAGGAGCCCCAGACTACGCTGACCTTCTGATAAACAGCACTGGACACTCCAGCGTCCAAGCCCCTCCAAATCACATCTAGTCCTGAAAACTGTCCCGGTCACTAAATCCCCAGTGACTTGGCATTACCAGAGGACAGCCTATTGATATGTAAACCTCAAGTGAGCTCCGCAGTGAAGAAACTGTCATCGGGAGAGAGCCAGAATACACTGATACGGTCTCTGCCTTTTAAGTTCAGTGGGTGGCTTTTAATTCATTCATGATTTTTAGGTTTCCAGTTAAATACATGACACTTGAATGAATGCATCCTGCCTAGAACTGCCTGGGATCACAGCCCAGTTAGGACAGGTAATTCAAACATCTGAGACTACATTTCTGACTGCATCCAGCTGAGTCTTTTTTTAAGGATTATAATAAATTTCAGACATGTAACTCCAGCTTTACTGTTTTAGTCAAACAAATCATTGCCTGAGAGAGTAACAGTTTTCTCAGTTCTGTTAAGCCCAGCAAGGGCCACTGGGTGGAGGGGACATGTACACACCCCTAAACAGAGGAAGGAGCACATGAATGAGGACCTCAGGGCAGGAGAGCACACGGAGCATGGCATGGGCTGGCCTTCCCTAGAGTTTCCTGTCAAAAAATTTTGTCGAGGTTTACGTTCCTTTTATGCAATTAATTTAAAACCTTTGTTAGGGACCATATTATTGTTGCATGTGACTTTAAGTCCTGTGATCATTCTCACCTTTCCATAGATTTCATTGATTGTTATGTGGACAAATATAGATGCTTCTGTCAGTCCTTCCAAGTAGACATGTCGGTAGCCTGATAAAAGAGGAGAAGTAGTCACCTTTTAGTTGAACTCATGTTTGGCTTTTCCGTGGGTGAAATAGAGTTAAGTACCTGACTTTACGATAGTTATGTTAACACACACATTATCATATAACACATACTTTATATATCACATATGCCATGTATCATGTATATCACATATCACATCTTCCAAAGAACAAGGAATGGTCTAGAGAGAAAAGTTCAGCCAGAATTACCAGGCACCAGGCTGCTGAAGGTCACAGTTCTTTGCCCAACAAAGTCTCGTCCAATTGGATCATGATCCCACACAAGGAAGCGGACCAAAGCTATTTCTGGCATGTGTACCGTAAATGTCAGGGTTTCTTCCCATACAGGGTTAAATCCTGAGAGAAATCGGAAAGGACAACTTAGAAAAGCAAAACGGGTTGGCTAAAAATGATTTAGCGGCAACATCTGCAAAGCAGACAGTGAAAATTGCTTGCAATGGTTATTAAACTGGTGAAGACAACGGGGCCACCCCAGGATGCCTTACTGAAATAAAGCCTTGGAACTTACCCCCACTGCTAGAAAATAATTGGTAAGAAAATTGTCTGTAAATTATTACATCAATTCTAATAATCCTTGAAGTAAAACTGCATTGGAGAGAAGGCTCTTTTAGATAATATTCAGAATGTTGTCAGTAAGCTCAAAAAGTATCTATAGTAGTGATCTAAGAATAATGTTTTAGCAAAAACTATAAAGAATGATTCCTCTCCCCTACCCCTACCCCACCCTCAAAAAGCGATGCTTCTCGCCCACCAAAATGCTTGCTGGTATCATCGCCAGCAAGCATTCTGTAAGGTTTCAGTGTGATTGTACAAATGTTGCTGTTCTTGTTTAATCATTCAGTTGTGTCCACCTCTTTTGTGACCCTGTGGACTATAGCCCGCCAGGCTCCTCTGTCTATGGGATTTCCCAGGCAAGAATGCTGAAGTAGTTGTCATCTCCTTCTCCAGGGGATCTTCCCAACCCAGGGATCGAACCCATGTCTCCCGCATTGCAGGTGTATTCTTTACTGCTAAGACACCGAGGAAGACCCACTATACATATACCATCCTATTTAATTCTTATGGCAGTCCTCTAAGGGTGGTAGGGCAGGGGTTCTTTTCCTAATCAAGAAAAAATACATATTACTGACTTTCAAAAATATGTAACTCTTAAATAAATATACAAGTAATCCATGCTCATTTTTTAACACAGGAAAAATATAATGCTCATGTTATAGTTGAGAAAACAGCTATTCAGAGAAAATAATGTGCCTAATGTCATACAACTAGTGACAGAGCCAAGTGAAATGAGGCACTGTTAATTCCCAGTCGTCTCATGGAGCAAGACCTTAATGCAAGAAAGATGATATATTTTCATAGATACTGAAAATAAATAGGAAAAGCATATAATTTAACTCAAATTCTATAAGCCAAAAACATTTATTTCTTGGTAAAATTCTCTCAGATAAATTAATTAAATGGATAAAAATTCAAGTACTCTGTAAGTTTGTTTTGCTTTTCTAAAACTGAAAATTAGTGTTATCAAATGCATATATTCAGGAGGCATCAGCCACTTAACCCTAATGCCTTAGCTAAGGAAATAATTATGGACTGAAAATCATTGAGATGTCCCTCCTGAACAGGAGAAAACATACTTTATGTTGACTTAGTGATGACATCTCAATTACTTCTGAGACCAAAAACACTCATTGAGTATTGGTAGGAAAATGCAGTATGGGAACCTTACTTACTTTAAGCATGTTATTTCCTAAGTAACAAGTTTCTGCTACTCTTGAACCCTCAAATCCCTTTCTTTAAATTCTTCTGAAAGCCTGTCGAGGAAACTCTAATTTCCCAAATGTTTTGAGGACTGAAGTTTAGTTTTTGTTTTTTTTAGAGTATTAATGACTAAAGATTGAGGAAAAACAGGCATGCAATAAGGTTTGTCATGCATGCGTGCTAAGTTGCTTCAGTCATATCCAACTCTTTGCGACCCCATGGGTTGTAGCCCTCCAGCTTCCTCTGTTCATGGGATTCTCCCGGCAAGAATACTGGAGTGGGTAAAGTTACCATGCTTTCCTCTAGGGCATCTTCCCGACTAAGGAATCAAACCGAAGTCTCTTATGTCTCCTCCATTGGCAGGCGGGTTCCTTACCATTAGTGCTACTTGGGAAGCACAATGTTTGTCATATGTATAAATAAATACAACTTTAGAAGACTGTTAAGAAAAATACATGAGGCTTGGGTAAAGAAAGCTTTCTTTACATTAGGGCCAAAATAGGAGAAGAGTGTTGCTGTTCCACCACAAGTACATATTCAAGAAGTAAACTTGCCAGAGTGTGCTGCCCTTGTCTTTACAGTTTTACATGCTCCAGAAAAAATAAGAAATCATTAGGATGTACGCTTCACAAATGAGAACTTTGAGGCAACTCATACCATAAAAACAACATAAATATGTCAATGAGTCATTTTTCTACATGAAGTTGTAACCCAGCCAATTAAAATATTATTCTTTTCATTAGAAAAAAAAACATTTGCTTCAAAAGCAGAAGTCTTGAGAGCCTAGATTACAACATCCATCAAAACATACCATGCATCAGTCCACCATTACTTAGTTTTAGTGTGGAAAAGTCTTAACAAAACTGAGATGATAGTTCTAGATTTTAAAGATTGGTTTATCTTCTACATAGACATATTTTTCTTTTTCAGTGCAAATTCTATCTCTGTGCCATGCTTAATCGGTCACTCTGACTCTTTGCAACCCCATGGACTATAGCACACCAGGCTCCTCTGTCCACAGGGATTCTCCAGGTAAGAATATTGGAGTGGGTTGCCATGCAACCCACTGGAAGATCTCCACGTGATCTTCCCCACGCAGGGATTGAACCCAGGTCTCTCACATTGCAGGCAGATTCTTTATCGTCTGAGCCACCAGGGAAACCCACAAAAACACATTTTTCCTTTTTGGTGCAAATTCTACCTATAGAGCATCTTTATTAAAAGTGAATAGAGATCTTACCATTGTCATCTACCACCCGAGTTTGATCTTTAGAACAATCTACTGGCAATCCAATAATTTCAACTTCAACAAAAGGATCAATGATCTATAAAAAGATTAAAAGCATTAGTTATCACCACTGATGCATTTCTACATATATGTTAAATGAAGAATATTGGCCAAAATGTCACATATCAACAGCAATCCACTTAGGTGCTTACTAAGAAATAGAAATTTTATCAGGTGCAATAGAGTGAGATATGAGGCATGAAAGAAAAAAGATTACATTGTTATTTATCAATACCTACTAATGCTATTAAGAAGAGGTGGCAAGAATACACAGAAGAACTGTACAAAAAAAAATCTTCTCAACTCAGATAATCACGATGATGTGATCACTCACCTAGAGCCAGACATCCTGGAATGTAAAATCAAGTAGCCCTTAAAAGCATAACTACAAACAAAGCTAGTGGAGGTGATGGAATCCTAGTTGAGCTATTTCAAATCCTAAAAGATGATGTTGTGAAAGTGCTGTACTCAATATGCCAGCAAATTTGGAAAACTCAGCAATGGCCACAGGACTGGAAAAGGTCAGTTTTCATTCCTATCCCAAAGAAAGGCAATGCCAAAGAATGCTCAGACTACCTCACAATTGCACTCATCTCACACGCTAGTAAAGTAATGCTCAAAATTCTCCAAGCTAGGCTTCAGAAATACATGAACTGTGAACCTCCAGATGTTCAAGCTGGTTTTAGAAAAGGCAGAGGTACAAGAGATCAAATTGCCAACATCTGCTGGATTATCGAAAAAGCAAGAGAGTTCCAGAAAAACATCTACTTCTGCTTTACTGACCATGTCAAAGCCTTTGACTGTGTGGATCACAATAAACTGTGGAAAATTCTGAAAGAGATGGGAATACCAGAACATCTGACCTGTCTCTTGAGAAACCTGTATGCAGGTCAGGAAGCAACAGTTAGAACTGGACATAGAACAACAGACTGGTTCCAAATAGGAAAAGGAGTACATCAAGGCTGTACGTTGTCACCCTGCTTATTTAACTTATATGCAGAGTACATCATGAGAAACACTGGGCTGGAGGAAGCACAAGCTGGAATCAAGATTCCCGGGAGAAATATCAATAACCTCAGATATGCAGATGACACCACTCTTATGGCAGAAAGTGAAGAGGAACTGAAAAGCCTCTTGATGAAAGTGAAAGAGGAGAGTGAAAAAGTTGGCTTAAAGCTCAACATTCAGAAAACTAAAATCATGGCATTTGGTCCCATCACTTCACGGCAAATAGATGGGGAAACAGTGGAAACAATGTCAGACTTTATTTTTGGGGGCTCCAATATCACTGCAGATGGTGACTGCAGCCATGAAATTACTCCTTAGAAGGAAAGTTATGACCAACCTAGATAGCATATTGAAAAGCAGAGACATTACTTTGTCAACAAAGGTCCATCTAGTCAAGGCTATGGTTTTTCCAGTGGTCATGTATGGATGTGAGAGTTGGACAGTAAAAAAGGCTGAGCGCCAAAGAATTGATGCTTTTGAACTATGGCGTTTGAGAAGACTCTCAAGAGTCCCTTGGACTGCAAAGAGATCCAACCAGTCCATCCTAAAGGAGATCAGTCCTGGGTGTTCATTGGAAGGACTGATGTTGAAGCTGAAACTCCAATACTTTGGCCACCTCATGCGAAGAGTTGACTCACTGGAAAAGACCCTGATGCTGGGAAGGATTGGGGGTAGGAGCAGAAGGGGACGACAGAGGATGAGAAGGCTGGATGGCATCACTGACTCGATGGACAAGGGTTTCGGTGGACGCTGGGAGTTGGTGATGGACAGGGAGGCCTGGCGTGCTGCAGTTCATGGGGTCACAAAGAGTCGGACACAACTGAGCAGCTGAACTGAACTGAATAAATACGGCTTCTGTTTTTAAGGAATTTAAGAGGTTTAATTTAATGAAACCTAAATTAAGGAATTTAAGAAACCACAGAGAGTAGCACTGCCATATATACACTATCATGTGTAAAATACATAGCTAGTGGGAAGCAGCTGCATAACACAGGGAGTTCAGCTTGGTGCTCTGCGATAACCGAGGGGCGTGGAATGGGGGCGGGTGGGAGGGAAGCCGAGAGAGAGGAGGTATATGTGTACTTATAGCTGATTCGCATTGCTGTACAGCAGGAACCAACACAGTATTGTAAATGGACCATCCTCCAATTAGGGAAAAAGAGCAGCAGCCACCACAAGCTTGAAAGACAACTTCCTGCTTCAACACTGCTGGACTCGGGCAAATTGTGTAACATCTGTGCTTCAGTTTCCTCATCTGCAAACCTAAGAAAACAGTGTCCGCTTCATCAAGCTGTAATCCAGGTGACAGGCCAGGAGAATGGAGCTGAGCAGCAGCAGCAAGAATAGGGAGCGATTTGGAAGGTAGCATGTCCAGGAGATGGTAACTGAGTAGATGTGGAGAGCAAATAAAGGGTGAAAATTAAAGATGACAGTTTTCTGATTGGGAGCAAGAAAAGTTATTTCACCCTCAGAGATAATGAATAATGTGAGAGATCACAGGCTGAGAATTCAAGGAGCCAAGATGAGAGGAAAACTTGTATTTTCATTTTCATTTTCCATAAAGCACAAATAGTAGAATATTAGTACTATAACTTTGTGTCTGACAGAAATCACAGATGTTTAAGTCACATTATGGTTGTGACAGAAATCTCCATGTCACCCAGACTCATCTAATAGTTATTCAACCCCTCTCTAGATCCTGCTATTTATCGCACACATATTTGTATGTCACAACTTGTTTCTAATATATTGATAAGTGAATTTCAATATAATTAGCTTCCTGAAGTGTCACTTTATCTGTTTATTGTATGCATTTAAAAACACTGAGAAAGTGCCCAAAGGCCTCATCTGATACCATCTTTTTCTATGGCTCAAGAAAGAGTTAAAATCTGCTGACAGAGAACCTCATGAGCTATGATAAAGAGGGTGGATTTTATTTTAACTATAAAATAAAGATACTCCTCATACATTTAAAAGATTAGTTTAATACCACAAACTATATATTACAAAGATAAACAGATAACTAAGCAATGAAAAACATCTGGAAGAAACTCCCTTAGCAAAGTAACATTATCAGTCCCGAGATGAACTGACAAAACGTGGCCCCTGATATGATGCACTGAAAAGGAAACACATTGCCCATGAAGCATTCCTGACAAATGTTTAGTCTGATTCCAATCACACACAATTGCATTCCTCTCACACGCTAGCAAAGTAATGCTCAAAATTCTCCATACCAAGCTTCAACAGTACGTGAACTGTGAACTTCAAGACATTCAAGCTGGATTTAGAAAAGGCAGAGGAACCAAAGATCAAATTGCCAACATCTGTTGGATCATCAAAAATGCAAAAGAGTTCCAGAAAAACATCTACTTCTGCTTTATTGACTATGCCAAAGCCTTTGACTGTGTGGATCACAACAAACAGTGGAAAATGCTTCAAGAGATGGGAATACCAGACCACCTGACCTGCCTCCTGAGAAATCTGTAATCAGGTCCAGAAGCAAAAGTTAGAATTGGACATGACAACAGATTGGTTCCAAATCAGAAAAGGAGTACGTCAAGGCTATATATTGTCACCTTGCTCATTTAACTTATATGCAGAGTACATCATGAGAAATGCTGGACTAGATGAAGCATAAGCTGGAATCAAGATAGCTGGGAGAAATATCAATAAACTCAGATATGCAGGTGACACCACACTTATGACAGAAAGCGAAGAAGAACTAAAGAGCCTCTTGATGAAAGTGAAAGAAGTGAATGAAAAAGTTGGCTTAAAACTCAACATTCAGAAAACTAAGATCATGGCATCTGGTCCTATCCTTCATGGCAAATAGATGGGGAAACAATGGAAACAGTGACGGACTTAATTTTTTGTGCTCCAGAATCAGTGGAGATGGTGACTGCAGCCATGAAATTAAAAGATGCTTGCTCCTTGGAAGAAAAGCTATGACCAACATAGAGAGCATATTAAAAAGCAGAGACATTACTTGCCAACAAAGGTCCATCTAGTCAAAGCTATGGTTTTTCCAGTAGTCATGTATGGATGGGAGAGTTGGGTTATAAAGAAAACTGAGCACCAAAATTGATGCTTTTGAACTGTGGTGTGGGAGAAGACTCTTGAGAGTCCCTTGGACTGCAAGGAGATCCAACCAGTCCATCCTAAGGGAAATCAGTGCTGAATATTCATTGGAAGGACTGAAGCTGCTGCTGAAACTGCAGTACTTTGGCCACCTGATGCAAAAGACCTGATGGACATGAGTTGGAAAAGACCCTGGTGGACACAAGTTTGAATAATCTCCGAGAGTTGGTGATGGACAGGGAAGCTTGGTGGGCTGTAGTCCATGTGGTTGCCAAGAGTCAGACACAACTGAGCGACTGAATTAAATCATGAACAAACAGTCAGGTAAATCCAAACTGAAGGACATTATGGACACAACTAGCTTGGACATTTATTTTAAAAGGTATCAATATAATGAAAACAAAGCTGGAGAACTGTTCTACATTTTAAAAGACCAAAGAGAAATGACAACTAAAAGCAATGTGTGATTCTTAATTGGATTCTGAATCTAAAAAGAAAAAAAATAATGTAAGAACAATTTGGGGACAATGGGGTAAAACTGAATACAGATATTATCTTAGATAAAATTATTTTACCAACAAACTCCTGGGTATAAGATAGGGTCAAAGATGCATTTTACAACACAGAAAATATAGCCAATATTTTGCAATAATTGTAAACGAAAAGTAATCTTTTAAAACTGTATTTTAAAATTTTAAAAAGATGGATAAAATTGTTCTGAGGGTCTAAAAAGACAAAAAATAAAACAGCAGAAAAATATATTATTGTGCCAATAGCTAATGACATGAGTGTAATGACTGTATTGCAGTTATACTGGATAACTTTGTTCTTTTTTAAAAATTAATTAATGAATTAATTTGGCTGTGCTGGGTATTCATTGCAGCATGCAGGATCTTTAGTTGTGGCATGTGGGATCCAGTTCTCTGACAAGGGATCGAACCTGGACCCCTCCTATACTGAGAGCATGGGGTCTTAGCCACTGGACCACCAGGAAAGTCTCAATCTTCTTGTCCTTAAGAGAGAAATGCCTGGACTTCACTGGTGGTCCAGTGGCTAAGATTCCTTGCATCCAATGCAGGGGACCTAGGTTTAATCCTTGGTCAGGGAACTAGATCCCACACATTGCAACTAAAGATCCCAAAGGTTGTAAATAAGACCTGGAATAGCCAAATAAATATTAAAAATAAGTATTATTTATATTAAATTAAAAAAAGACAGAAAAATGATGAAGTATTTAGGGGTCGGGGTCATGATGTTAACTTACTCTCAAATAATTCTCCAAAGAAAAGCAAAGGTATATATATATATATATATGTATGAGTGTATGTGTGTGTATATATATATATAATTAAATACACACACATATAATTAAACTTTGTTATATTTGGTTTACCTCTCCCTTTCAAGTGCATAACTGTATATGTATTTAACCATATACTCATTTACATATGAAAGGAAGATAAAGCAAAAGTAACAAAATTTAGTAAGTTAATTGGTGAATCTAGATGCTGAAGGTACAGTGTTCATTCTGCTATTCCTGCAGTTTTTCTAAGGACTGAAGTTTTTCAAAGCAAAAAGTTTGGGGGAAATATAGGAAGTGAGTCATTCCTTCTGCAGACAACAAAGTAAAAAAGGAAAGAAGAGGAAGTAAGGAGAAACTTTCTGATATTACCAGAAAGTTTCTTTCAGCAAGAAAGTTATTCTTGCTGCTGAGAGAACAGAATGGAAGCAGGGAGACCAGTGAGCTGAGAGCCTACTGCAGCAGAAATGCCAAGAGCTGATGGTGGCTGAGACTAGGCCAGAGGCATTACAGATGACATGGAAGACGCGGCCCCACCTGAAGCTCTGCTTCCTAAGAGGCAGAACGTGGAGCCATCTGCTAAAGATGAGAATGTGATGAGAATACATGTTTGAGGAGAGACGAGGTTGACAATATCCACTGCGGGAAATGTAATAGAGGGCTGATCAGGTGGGACTGGGACAACACTGCAGAACTCAGCAGAGATTAGAGACAGAGTTGATGGTGGGACCACTCAGAGCTAAGTGGTTTCCCCATCGACATTCAGGATCCAGAAAGGAGAGTTTACCAGGTGGGAGTGGCAAACAGCCTGAAGTGATGGACAACTCCTGAGAGGAAGGACATGAGCAGAGGAGGGACTGACAGACAGAGAGGAAGCAGAGGCCAAGAAGGCCAAGAGCAGGTATAGTGGGAGTCATGGGGTGACAGCTCTGGAAAGAGCGAAGGCGGTGGTCACAGAGGGAGACATTGTAAAACCATGCAACAGGAGTGCAGCAAGGGGGCAGGTGGCCAATGTGTAGAGAGATGAGGGTCACAGCAGATGAAAAACGCAGAGGGTAAGACATTCTCCTGTTCAACGTTTCCATTAATAACAAAATTGCTCCTTGCATCTCAATTTAGCAGTGTCCTTCCTGCATTGTGAACTGAATTGTGGATTGCCCTCATGCCTCCAAAATAGATGATGCACTGCACTCCAGAAGGAATTGTGTATACTTTGCCAGTAGGTGAGTTAATATCTGAGAGGCTGAGGTCAGGGCTCACTTACAAACATACACACACACACACACACACACACACGGCACCCTCAGATGAAATGTAAACACAATAAGATAATCACATAATTAACCACTTGGTCATACATGGCTTACCTCTCCTCGGTCTCCAAACATGGAATCTGGAGGTTTGGGGAGTTGTTGTCCACTGATCACTTTCAGGATGAGCTGTTTTTTGGGGTTGGCAGGAAGTGGATCACCTGAGAAAGGGTTGAAAGTACCTAAGACAAATAGAGGTTAAAATCTAAGATTGGTAACATGGAAATTACACACACATATGCACACATACTGGAGAAGGGAATGGCAACCTGTCAGGGGACGTTCAACTTTAAGGGATCCAATATGTTGCATTTTCTTCCTTTGTGTGCCATTTCTCAAGGACTTTCTGTTCCTTATCAGTTCCTGGAATACAGGAATGAGTAGAGCTGCACACAGTTCTCAGGACTCAGATCATGGGAAATAGCACCTGCTTAGATTCCCTTCAGTGACTCCCTTCAGCGACCTTGTACTTAATAGACTATCCATTTTGTTGCAACTGGTGGAATTTCATTCTTTTTAATGGCTGAGTAATCATTTTACTGAAGATATATAAGCATGCATTTCTGCTAATAAAATACCCTTGTTCCACTAGAGACTTGGGTATCCCATGTCCTTCTTTTGTCTCCAGCTAATTCTTCAGAGCGTGGAAGCCTACCAAGCTCACTTTCTCACCCGGGCTTTCAAGACCTCCTTGAGAGGATGCCCTGTGTCTTTGTGAGTGGTACAAGTCCTGTGTATGGGCTTTATTGGTTTTCCACGTAACCCGAAGGATATTGCTTTTTCTCTCTCTCTTTTTCTCTCTTTCATTTCATCAACTCCAGTCCCCAGGTCCTGGTCTGTAAAAGACTGCAACAGCAACCCACTCCAGTATTCTTGCCTGGAGAATACCCATGGACAGAGGAGCCTTGCATTTAAATAATTAAATATACTGCATGGGTGGTTTAGTCACTCAGTCATGTCCGCCTCTTTGCAACCCCATGGACTGTAGCCCACCAGGCTCCTCTGTCCATGGGGATTCTTCAGGCAAGAGTACTGGAGTGGGCAGCCATGCCCTCCTCCAGGGGATCTTCCCAACCCAGGGATCAAATTCAGGTCTCCTGCACTGCATGCAGATTCTTCACCATCTGAGCCACCAGGGAAGCCCATGAATAATAGATGGGTAGCCTATCCCTTCTCCAGGGGATCTTCCTGACCCAAGAATTGAACTGGGGTCTCCTGCATTGCAGGCAGATTCTTTACCAGCTGAGCTACAGGGGAAGGCCAAACATCAGCCTACCAGGAAGGCTACCAAATTATTAAACAGTGGTGACAAGAGTTATTTACATTCCAAGTTGATACAGCCACTATGGAAGACAGTATGGTGATTTCCTTAAAAAACTAGGAATAAAATTACCATATGACCCAACAATCCCAATACTGGGCATAAACACTGAGAAAATCATAACTGAAAAATACACATGTATCCCAATGTTCATTGCAGCACTATTTACAACAGCTAGCACATGTAAGCAATCTAGATGCCCATGGACAGATGAATAGGTAAAGAATATGTACATATATACAGTGGAATGTTACTCAGCCATTAAAAAGGAACACATTTGTGTCACTGCTAATGAGGTGGATGAACCTAGAGCCTATTATACGAGTGAAGTAAGTCAGAAAGAGAGAAACAAATATATTGTATATTAACACATATATACGGAATCTAGAAAGATGGTACTGATGAACCTCCATTTGTAGGGCAGCAATGGAGAAGCAGACATAGAGAACAGACTTATGGATAGGGTAAAGGGGGCAGAAAGGAGAGGATGGGACGAACAGAAACAAGAGCATGGAAACTTATGCACTAATGTATGTAAAATAGGATAACAAACAGGAATTTGCTGTATAACTCAGGGAACACAAACCAGGGCTCTGTGACATCCTGGAGGGATGGGATGAAGTGGGAGGTGTGAGGGAGGGGACATATGTATACCTATGGCTGATCCATATTGATGTATGGCTGTAAACCAACACAATATTGCAATTAACCTTTGATTAAAAGTAAGTATTTTTTTTAAAAGAGTTCTTTATTTACATTCCAAATCTTAATTTTTTTCATTTCTAAAAATCATGTTGCAAAACACTGAGACACTCTGCTTTCCTGAGTGCTCCTTTAGTAAAGGTCTCTTGCATTCAGAGATATGACTGTGAAATTAACACACACCTTTGCACATCTGCTGGGGTTTGAGAACGTAGCCGCAATTGCCATTTGTCTTGAATTTGGCTCGATTTAACTGCATCATTCGTCCTTCAGACTGGTAGTTCAGTGCCACTGTGCAAGTTCAAAGTTTAAGAGAATTAGGTAAGATAGCAGCCTAGACTCAAGACCAACAGAGAACCGCTCCTCCCAGAGGTATACACACCTAGCTGGCAACCTGCATTCCAGTAGGGCAGAGGGTTGAAGTTACTGGAATCGATGCGGTAGGCAGAGGGATAAATCCTTGTGAGCTGCTTTTGGTTGTAAATCATGAACTGCTCTGATTTCTGCTGAACCACTTGATGGGCTCTTGTTTCACTGAAGGATAACACGTTTCCTGTGGTTCCTAACACAGTTTTTAACAAAGAAAACAGAAAAGTGAGAACTGCAGCAAAGAAAACACCACTCGTGAAAGATCCTGAGTCCGATTACACCAATAATAAAAGGCAGAGCAAAAGAGGGAATTCAACCAGAAAAGGCCCAGCTGCTGAGCAAGAAAGATCTATAAAATCCCACTCCCAGGACTCTTTTGCCATTTCAGATCAGAGCTTTGCATCTTGTTCAGGTAACTGTCTATTTTTGAATCCCATATTCTCTAAAGAGAATGCTCTCTCATCTCCCTGCTTCACGTTGATCTGGCTAGTAGGAAGAGGGCAGAGAGGAAACATTTTCTAGGTGCCTGATTCAAACAGAATAGCTTTGCCAGAGAGCAAGACACCTAAGGATAAATAAAACTATCTATGCAACTCATTCCTGATAAAAGGGAGACAATCATGGAAGGCATCATTTAGAAGGCACACATGTGAAACACATTAAGTGGCTGCATTTGCAGCTTAAGAGAATAAAGGGAATTACTGGGAAAAGAGTAATTCCAAAAACAGGAAAATTGGGTTTTAAAGTTGATTTGAATAGAACTTCGAAGCCAGTCAAAACCTGTTTGGGAGAAAGGAATAATAATGGAAAAAGAATTCAAAAGAATATTATAAATAAATAAAAGTTTCAGAAATAACAATAATCATCCACCTAGCCAAGTTTATAAATAATGGGGAAAAAAATGGGAGGTTAAAAAAAAAACAAACAGGAAGCCAATATTAAAGTTTCCGCTTAGAGCATCATCAGAAAGGGATAATCTAGGACCAAGGATGCTACAAGTTAGGGGGTCACAATGGAGTAAACCTCCAAATATTTAACATCCTACCCCTTTCTCCCGATTCTGTCTTCTTCGGCCACACATCTAGAATGCCCCACCACTCCCATTCCTCACTAAATAGCCATACCTCATCCCCAAAATGACCACCCAATCTCATCTGGACCTGTTGGAAGAGACCAGCCTAGATAAAGACCTAAACTTACCCAGAGTCTCCTTTTCATTCCAGTGTGTACTCTGAACCCAGACTGAAGGACATGGCCCATGAACCAGAGTTGAATTACTGTTTTACTGGACCTTAACTATATCCAGACTGTACAAATTAATTTGCTCACAGTCTCCCAGGGCCCCTGTGGTCCTCGGGGTTGTACAGTCTTAGATATTAAATACTGGCCAAATTGACTAGCAACTACATTCTAGAGTTGGAACTTCAAACAGTCATAAATACAAGTGAAAGGCAAAGAAATTAGAGAATTACAGTATTTGATGACTTCCTGCATACAGACTCCTTATCATATATATCTTATTGACATAACTTTTTAGCCGAGGTTACATATCTCAAGCATACTAAAAATGATCATACTTGTGGATGTTGATGAGGAATACTTTAAACATAATAAAAGAAAATATAGTATTTTTGACAAACCACCTTCAGATGTAACAGCACTAAAATTAGTGCCACTCTTTCCTCTCTCTACATAAATTAGGCACGCCACATCATCAATGAGATGACCTTGCTAATTAGGCACATGTCAATTAGTATATTAATAGAGCTGATGTTTTGCATTAAGATAAGCCATGCATTCATTACCTATTACTTACTTTGTGGTGTACATACACACATACACACACACAAGGCAAAAATAGGTGATGTTCAAGGACTAAACAATCTTCAATATTATTTTCCATTAAGCTAATGGGATTATGATTTCCTGAGGCATGCAATAGAAATTATATTTCTGTGAACCAAATATACCTCTAATTCCATTAAAATACTTCCCAAGTCTATTATCTAGCTGTAGGCAGTTACTGGCTTCCCTTGTAGCTCAGTCGGTAAAGAATCTGCCTGCAATGCAGGAGACATGGGTTCGATTCCTGGATTGGAAAGATTCCCTGGAGAAGGAAATGGCAACCCACTCCAGTATTCTTGCCTGGAGAATCCCATGGACAGAGGAGCCTGGCAGGCTACAGTCCACGAGGTTGCAACAGTTGGACACAACTTAGTGACTAAACCACTACCACCACCACCACCAGGCAGTTATTAAAAGAATATGACATTCAGAATGGTCATCATCAAAAAGTCTACAAATAATAAATGCTGGAGACAGTGTGGAGAAAATGGAACCTTCTACACTGTTGCTGGGAATGCAAATTGTAGTACCCACTATATTAAAAAGTGTGGAGTTTCCTTAAAAAACTAAAAATAGAGCTACCATATGATCCAGCAATCCTACTCCTCTGCATATATCCAGATAACACAAAAAATCTAATTCAAAAAGATACATGCATCTTGATGTTCATAGCAGCTCTATTTACAATAGCTAAAACATGGGAGCAACTTAAATGTCCATCCACAGATGAATGGATAAAGAAGATGTAGTGTGTGTGTATACATACATACAAACATACACACACACACAACAAAAAACTCAGCCATAAAAGAGAACAAAATAATGCCATTTGCAGCAATATGAGTGAACCTAAAGATTATCATACTAAGTAAAGTAAGTCAGACAAAGAAAGACAAATACTACATGATATGATTTACATGTGGGATCTAAAGTATGACACAAATGAACTCATTTACACAATAGAAATAGACCTACAAACACTGAAAACAAAGCTATGGTTACAAAAGAGGAAAGAGGAGGGATAAATTAGGAGTTTGGGATTAATATATACAACTATTAATGGAAACAGTGACAGAATTTATTTTCTTGGGTTCCAAAATCACTGCAGATGGTGACTGCAACCATGAAATTAAAAGACACTTGCTCCTTGGAAGAAGGTGAAAGTGTTCATCACTCAGTCAAGTCCGACTCTTTGTGACCCTCATTGACTGTAGCCTGCTAGGCTCCTCTGTCCGTGGAATTTTCCAGGAAAGAGTACTGGAGTGGGTTGCCATGCCCTCCTCCAGGCAATCTTCCCAACCCAGGGATCAAACCCAGGTCTCCTGCATTGCAGGCAGATTCCTTATGGTCTGAGACACTAGGGAAGTACATTGGAAGAAAAGCTATGACATAAAGAGCATAATAAAAAGCAGAAACATTACTTTGCCAACAAAGATCCATAAAGTCAAAGCTATGATTTTTCCAGTAGTCATGTATAGATGTGAGAATTGTACCAATAAGAAGGCTGAATACCAAAGAATTGATGCTTTTGAACTGTGGTGTTGGAGAAGACTCTTGAGAGTCCCTTAGACTGCAAGGAGATCCAACCAGTCCATCCTAAGGGAAATCAGTCCTGAATATTCATTGGAAGGACTGATGCTGAAGGTTCAATACTTTGGCCACCTGATGCAAAAAGATGACTCATTAGAAAAGACCCTGAGGCTGGGAAACATTGAAGGCAGGAGGAGGAGGGGACAACAGAGGATGAGATGGCTGGATGGCATCACCGACTCAATGAACATGAGTCTGAGCAAGTTCAAAGAGATAGTGAAGGACAGAGAAGCCTGGTGTGCTGCAGTCTATGGAGTCACAGAGTCAGATATGACTAAGAAACTGAGCAAATAGAAGAACAAAATACATAAAATAAACAACAAGGTCCTACTGTGTAGCACAAGGGACTAAATTCAACATCTTATAATAACTTATAATGGAAAAGAATCTGGAAAAGAAGAATGTTTGCTTTCTCAGAAGTCTACAGGTTCTCATATTCTCACACACGAAGCTCAATTTTTCTTAATAATTGTCATCATCTGAAGAAGTATTCTACACCAAAGGGAAGAAAACCTTCAGATAAAAAAATATACAATTGTAGAATAGGGGAAGAAAAAAGAAAGATCTCAGGGAAAATCCTGGAGGTTGTGAAGACACAAGACTGAGCACAGTGTGGTTTTTGCATCATTGAGACATGAGGAAATGGGAGACTCTGATGTAATTTTCACTTCCACTGAAACTACAATTGTACTGAAAACCCACATGACCATAGTTTATTTTCATAAGCACTCAATAACTGGACAAAACACAAGTGAGAAGAGGAGAGGCTAAGGAGAAAGTGCAGCCAGCAGGAAGTCAGGGTAAGAAGAGTTGTGACTAGGATTTCTCAGCTAAACATGTGGCAGCTGATGGGTAAAAAACTGTGAAAGCACCAGTGCTTCTGAAATTTCTGCTCTTTTTGTTAAAACTGCAATCTGTGGGTTAAATTATTTTCATCAAGGTCAAAACTCTCAATGAGAAAATATGGGGCGTTTCAGGATGTTATTTTCGCCAATTAATTTCCTCTTTATTCTAGTCATTCACTCTTGGAATGGCCATCTGTGATCTGACCATCAAACTAGGTCAAGTCTCCACAGTTTAAACACAGAGAAGACCTTGCTCTGATCCATCTGCCTTTTTAATAACAAAGTCCTCCTCTGCCCTGCAGGAAATGTCTCTGACCTCTAGCCAGTGAGGCAAACAAAGTGATCAATAAAGCGCTCCCTGTGAGCTAAGCATTGTTCCAGCAATCAGTTTCCTGACACTTAAGTTGGATTCTGTGCAGTTCCAGAAATGTGTGCTGATGATTCGATTAGCAAAAGTTTAATGAACAATTGACAAGGAGAGGTCAGGAGTGTTTATCCAGAAGTTAAAAACACTCAGGTCTTACCATCATCCACAATGTCCTGGGCTGCCACAGAGTTTGTGTACACAACCAAATCAGAGAGCTCTCGACACAGCTTCATGGTTTTCCTTCGGCGGCCCAACCTGTAAAACACACCCAGGACTCATGACGTTTTAGAGCTGGAAGAGGTTTGGGCTTCTGGTTACTCCACCTTCCCTACCTGCTCTGATGGAGCCAGGATTAGAACCCAAATGTGATTTTTAGTTCAGCTCTGTCTCCACCACAACACTGTACTCATGTGGCTTTATTCACTGTTCAGCGAGATTTTATCCACAGTCTCTTCTCCTGAATTTACGACTTCTGGTGTGAAGGGCTAGATTCCTACCATTACCCAATCGTGGAGTAATACCAGAGTTTACCAGGGAATCACCCTACTTTGGCAGAAGGAGAACCAGCCTAGACTAAAAAGCATATTATACATCTAAGAGTCCCTTGGATTGCAGGGAGATCAAACCAGTCAATCCTAAAGGAAATGAAGCTCAAATATGTATTGGAAGGACTGATGCTGAAGCTGAAGCCCCAATACTCTGACCATCTGCTGCAAAAAGCTGACTTATTGGAAAAGACCCTGATGCTGGGAAAGATTGATGGCAGGAGGAGAAGGGGGCAACAGAGGATGACATGGTTGGATGGCATCACCAACTCAATGGACATGAGTTGGAGCAAACTCTAGGAGATAGTGAAGGACAGAAAAGCCTGGTGTATGGAAGTCCATGGGGTCACAAAGAGTCAGACATGACTTAGCATCTGAACAATAATACGTCTATCAACAAATACACCAAACTTTCCAAAGTCATTATCTTCTAGAGGTATATTTATAGTGATATTGATTTTCTTCTTTATACTTTTTCTATTAATATATTCTTCAACTTTTTTAAGACCAATCTCACTTACTCTCTCTATATATCTATACAGTGTATATCCTATAAACCACTCCTAGGATTTCTTTTCCTCCACAACTTCACAAATTCTACCACTTGCTCTTTGCCTCAGTAAAATTCTCCACAGATTACCACATTCCCTTCATAGAAGCACTTTTCTCCTCCCAGAAAACATATAGTCATTAAAAACTCCAGTCCTCACCAAAGATATACAAATGGCCAATGAGAACATGATAAGCAGCTCATTAGTCATTTAGGAAATGCAAACCAAACTAAAATGAGATATCACTTCATGTCTACTAGGTTGGCTATAACCAAAGGGGCAGTAATAATGTGTGTTGGCAAGGATGAGGAGAAACTGGAATGTTCACACACTACTAGAGAATTTTAAAAGGCTCAATTGCTTTGCCAATATAGTTTGGTAGTTCAAAAAATGAAACAGTTACCACGTGACTCAGCAATTCCACTTTTAACTATATATCCAAGAGAAATTAAAACCTATATTTATAGAAAAACTTAGAACTGAATGTTCATAGCAGTATTATCTATAATAGCCAGAATGTAAAAACAACCTAAATATCCTTCAGCTAATGAACAAATAAAGTGCAATATATTCATACAATGGAATATTATTCAACAATAAAAGTGATGAAGTACTGATATATTTTACAACATGGATGAATCTTGTAAATATTATACTAAGTGAAAAAAGTCAGACGAAATTGGGCCACATATGGTAGGATTACATTTATAGGTAATGTCCAGAAAAGGCAAATCTATAGAGACAAAAAGCAGATTAGTTGGGGGACTTTCCTGGTGGTCTGATGGTTAAGACTCTACCCTCCCAATACAGGAGGCACAAGTTTGATCCCTGGTCTCATAACTAAGATCCCACCTGCCACAGGGTGCAGCCAAAAAAAAAAAGAAGAAGAAGTAGATTAGTTGGGATCAGGAGTTGGGGAAGAGGGATGAGAAATCTCTGCTAATGGTAGAGTTTCTTTTTGGTGTGGTGAAAATGTTCTGAAATTAGATAGTGATGATGTAGATTTATTCACTCTGTTAATATTTACTGAGCATCTAATGGAGATAAAATAGTGAACAAATCAGACAAAAATTCTTATCATAATATTTATATACATCCAACAAAAGAATTAAGGTCAAAATGTGTCAATAACTCATTTGAGAAAGAAGACATGAACATAAAAAGGAATAAAAATCAATGGGAAAAAAGAGTCCATGTTCCTCCTTTACCATGTAATTAGGGAATTCAGTAGCCATAGGTGAAAAACCTGGTTTTGTGAATGCAAATGATTATAAATGAATGTGAAGGAAGCCATGCCTAGAAATGATAAGTAAAGCCCCCAAGATGCTCCATATTACAGAGAATTTCTACATACAGTTCCCTTTTTTTAATCCTTATCTAAAAATCGAGTTAGTTTACTGAAGTCCCAAAAGGCTACAATCATTGCTTGGGCCTTGGTAGCTATTATGGGCAAATTTCTAATTGATTTAAGTGAAGCACGAAACATGAATTTATGTGACAGCTTCCCTAGCTATTGGGCTTCCCAGGTGGCACTAGCTGTAAGGAACCCACCTGCCAAATAGAAGACATAAGGGATGCGGGTTCGATCCCTGTGTTGGAAGATGATTCAGAGTTGAGCCTTTGTCAAACTTATATTTGAGAACATTCACAGCAGAGGTCTCCTGGAAAGTGACTCTATGCTCTTATATCCTTTAGTGTAACTATTTATACATATTGAATTTTCTGTACCCTAAGGGTAAGGACCCTACACATCTTTGCCCCTACTAATTAGCTATTATCTTATATGTGGACATTTTGTTGAAGTGAGGCTCAAATACAAAATTGAATTCAACACTAAGTGATTCTTTCCCCCAGGAACTCTATGCTTCCAATTTCATTTTAGTCTTTCAATAAAGCCAGGGGTGTGTGTGTGGATGTGCACATGTTTGAATATCTGTCTATCTATCTATGAAGCATATAATTTATATTCCTTTGTGAGACTTACTATATACATAATCTTCCAGAAAATCCTATATCAAATCATGTATCACAATTTGGGTTCTAAAATTATGATCATTTTACTCGTCCCAAATTCTACTGGCAATTATAAAGCAGGCCTCTCTGGTAACACGTTGGTAAAGAATCCGCCTGCCAATGCAGGAGACATGGGTTTGATCCCTGGGTCAGGAAGATGCCCTGGAGGAGGAAATGGCACCTCACCCCAGTATTCTTGCCCGGAGCACCCCATGGGCAGAGGAGCCCAGAGGGCTACAGTCCATGGGGTCACAAGAATCAGACACAACTTAGTGCTACTGCTGCTTCTGCTAAGTCGCTCCAGTTGGGTCCGACTCTTTGCGACCTCATGGACTGCACCATGCCAGGCCTCCCTGTCCATCACCAATGCCAGAAGTTTACTCAAACTCAAGCCCATTGAGTCGGTGATGCAATCCAACAATCTCATCCTCTGTTGTCCCCTTCTCCTCCCGCCTTCAATCTTTCCCACATCATGGTCTTTTCAAATGAGTCAGTTCTTTGCATCAGGTGGCCAAAGTATGGAAGTTTCAGCTTCAACTTCAGTCCTGCCAATGAATATTCAGGACTGATTTCCCTTAGGATGGACTGGTTGGATCTCCTTGCAGTCCAAGGGACTCTCAAGAGTCTTCTCCAACACCACAGTTCAAAAGCATCAATTCTTCAGCGCTCAGCTTTCTTTATAGTCCAACTCTCACGGCCAGACATGACTACTGGAAAAACCATAGCTTTAACTAGATGGACCTATGTTATCAAAGTAATGTCTCTGCTTTTTAATATGCTCTCTAGGTTAGTCATAACTTTCCTTCTAAGGAGTAAGCACCTTTTAATTTTATGGCTGCAATCACCATCTGCAGTGATATTGGAACCCAAAAAGTAAAGTCTGCCCCTGTTTCCACGGTTTACCCATCTATTTGCCATGAAGTGATGGGACCAAATGCCATGATCTTAGTTTTCTGAATGTTGAATTTTAAGACAACTTTTTCACCCTCTCTTTCACTTTCTTCAAGAGGCTCTTTAGGTCTTCTTCACTTTCTGCCATAAAGGTGGTGTTATCTGCATATCTCAGGTTATTGATAATTCTTCCGGGAATCTTGATTCCAGCTCGTGCTTCATTCAGCCCAGCGTTTCTCATGATATACTCTGCATATAAGTTAAATAAGCAGGGTGACAATGTACAGCCTTGACATACTCCTTTCCCGATTTGGAACCAGTCTGTTGTTCCATGTCCAGTTCTAAATGTTGCTTCCTGACCTGCATACAGGTTTCTCAAGAGGCAGGTCAGGTGGTCTGGTATTCCCATCTCTTTCAGAATTTTCCAGTTTATTGTGATCCGCACAGTCAAAGGCTTTGGCATAGTCAATAAAGTAGATGTTTTTCTGGAACACTCTTGCTTTTTCAATGATCCAGCGGATGTTGGCAATTTGATCTCTTGTTCCTCTGCCTTTTCTAAAACCAGCTTGAACATCTGAAAGTTCACAGTTTACATACTGTTGAAGCCTGGCTTGGAGAATTTTGAGCATTACATTGCTAGTGTGTGAGATGAGTGCAATTGTGTGGTAGTCTGAGCATTCTTTGGCATTGACTTTCTTTGGGATTGGAATGAAATCTGACTTTTCCAGTCCTGTGGCCACTGCTGAGTTTTCCAAATTTGTGGGCATATTAAGTGTAGTACTTTCACAGCATCAACTTTTATGACCTGAAATAGCTCAACTGGAATTCCATCACCTCCACTAGCTTTGTTTGTAGTGATGCTTCCTAAGGCCCACTTGACTTCACATTCTAGGATGTCTGGCTCTAGGTGAGTGATCATACCATTGTGAATTATCTGGGTAGTGAAGATCTTTTTTGTACAGTTCTTCTGTGTATTCTTGCCACCTCTTCTTAATATCTTCTGCTTCTGTTAGGTCCATACAATTTCTGTCGTTTATTGAGCCCATCTTTGCATAAAATATTCCCTTGGTATCTCTAATTTTCTTGAAGAGATCTCTAGTCTTTCCCATTCTATTGTTTTCCTCTATTTCTTTGCATTGATCACTAAGAAAAGCTTTCTTATCTCTCCTTGCTATTCTTTGGAACTCTGCATTCAAATGGGTATATCTTTCCTTTTCTCCTTTGCTTTTTGCATCTCTTCTTTTCACAGCTATTTGTAAGACCTCTTCAGACAGCCGTTTTGCCTTTTGGCATTTCTTTTTCTTGGAGATGGTCTTTCTCCCTGTCTCCTGTACAATGTCATAAGCCTCCATCCATAATTCATAAGGCACTCTACCAGACCTAGTCCGTTAAATCTATTTCTCACTTCCACTGTATAATTGTTAGGGATTTCATTTAGGTCATACCTGCATTGTCTAGTGGTTTTCCCTACTTTCTTCAATTTAAGTCTGAATTTGGCAATAAGGAGTTTGTTATCTGAGCCACAGTCAGCTCCCGGTCTTGTTTTTGCTGACTGTATACAGCTTCTTCTTCTTTGGCTGCAACCTGATTTCACTGTTGACCATCTGGTGATATCCATATGAAGAGTCTTCTCTTGTGTTGTTGGAAGAGGGTATTTGCTATGACCAGTGCGTTCTCTTGGCAAAACTCTGTTAGCGTTTGCCCTGCTTCATTCTGTACTCCAAGGCCAAATTTGCCTGTTACTCTAGGTATTTCTTGACTTCCTACTTTTGCATTCCAGTCCACTATAATGAAAAGGACATCTTTTTTTGGTGTTAGTTCTAGAAGGTCTTGTAGGTTTTTCATAGAACCGTTCAACTTCAGTTTCTTCAGCATTACTAGTTGGGGCATAAACTTGGATTACTGTGATACTGAATGGTTTGCTTTGGAAATGAACAGAGATCGTTCTGTCATTTTTGAGATTGCATTCAAGTACTGCATTTCAGACTTTTTTGTTGTCTATGATGGCTACTCCATTTCTTCTAAGGGATTCTTGCCTGTTACAGTCAGCATATAAGAGCCCACTGTGCACCAGGCTATAATAGCCCCCTACATATATTATCATCTTATATCCTGATCACATGTCCCACGGCACTGAGCCCTTTACCTTGTGATCTGATTTTTCTAGATACATACAACTAACCAGCCAAGCTGATGGGGATAGAGAGGTCCTGGGAGCCTGAGTAAGAAACATGGGGAATTTTCTTACCGGTACAGCTGGCCAGTTTCCTTTCCAGGATTCTGCTGTGCATCATCCTCGTCATCAGTACTATAAGATTTAGATCGTGACTTTGTGGTTTTCTGCCAGAAAAATCAGAGCAAACTTAATACAAGCTCATTGCATCAGGTCCCTCTACAATATACAGAAAATGAAATGAACTTTAAAATACACACAGACACACAAGGACAGTAACCTGGAGAAAAATAATTAACCAAACATTGCACCTTACTTTAGCAACAAGGATTTGTTGTTTAGTCACTAAGCCATGTCTGACTCATTTGGGACGCTATGGACTGTAGCCTGCTAGGTTCCTCTGTCCATCGCATTTCCCAGGCAAGGAAGCTAGAGTGGTGGCCATTTCCTACTCCAGTGGATCTTCCCAATCTAGAGACAAAATCCACATTTCCTGTGGCCCCTGCATTGGCAGGCAGTTTCTTTACCACTGACCCACCTGGGAAGCCTAATAACAAGAGTGTCTTTGGCTGAAATTATCTTAAAACAATCAAGGCAAAAGTGAGGGTTTCATGCTGTAAAACTGACTTCTAAGGCACATAAAATACAGGCCTTAGACTATTAGTCATGCATTAAAGATTTCTATGAGGGGTAGGGTCAAGTTGTAATATTTATTTAAATGATTATAAGGGATAAAGTGTCCTCATATAGAAAGCTCACTATTCCTTTTGAATTACTTATAAAAGGTAGATTTCATTAAAAAAAAAAAAAAAGACAAGCAGCAATTTTTTAGACGAATAACTACCATTCCTGCTTTTATTTAGTATGGACTCAAAAACTCATCTCAGTCAAACTGTTCTTTTGAGATTTTGATCCATTTTAATTTCCAGAGCAGAATGATTATTATCTCTGGTATTCAGGCTGAAAGACTGTAGGAATAACCTGATGTCTTTGGACAGATTAGCTGTTAGACATAAAACCTCTTAGCAATGATGCAGTTTCATGCCCACAACATTGGAAATAAACCCAATATTTGGCAACACGTATCTCAACAACACAAATAATGGGGAGGGACCCTAGTAACTGCAGAAAATCATGTCCCCCAAAACTCAGCTTCTACAAACAAAGGTAAAACTTTTAGACAAGTACCCTGGACATCTGGGGAACATGTCTTAGAAAAGGAAAGGGACTCCATCCCCACATTACCATGGGACCAAATTTCCTTCCAGATTTCCTCATTCATAATCAACAAAAAAAGCAAGCTACACTATTGGCATAAGTGCACTCAACTCTACTGCACTGACATAAAGGCACCAATTTAGTCTGGAACCTTCTCAGGTCTTGGTTATGCCTTGAGGACCACTGTGTACCTGGAGTAGGAACCCAAGCATCTGATGAGCTCATGTTTCAGACTGGCCTCTCACCATGCTGACAAATCAGTTACTCTCTCAAGTTTCCTATTGTACTTTTTTTAAAGGGCAGAAAAATAACAAATCTATCTTAAAGGATTATTATTTTTGTGATGATTAAATAAGATGGCATATAGAGTTGTATAAACTTTGTATAAACTTTCAGTTTAAAATACTATTAACTTTAAAAAAAAATAACCTATAAAGTTTGGAGGACATTCATTCTTATGACTTAAGACATAACAAAGTCCAGTTCTGTTGTAGCTGAAGTAATACCTAAAAGCTTTACTTTAGAAAATAATTTTAATTTAAATGAGTAGTCATAATCAAGAAATGAAATATTCTTCAATTCTATATATAGTTAATAATTTGAAGAGTTACAAAAATAATAAATCTATTTCTCAGGTTCATTTTAAAATATAAAGTGTAAAAAGTAGAAATAAGTAATAATCATCAACGACAGGTATTTGGAGAAATGATGATATATTTTCTTTATATAAATTTTTGACTCATCATGATTAACATACCATATAATCAATTTTCATCTTACTTTTTTAAGGTTTTGCATGTTGAACTCTTTAGAGAGATCATCTTTCAATGGCTGCATAATTGTCCATTGTGTGAATGAATCATAATTTACTTAAGCAGTCTATATGGGAGAACATTTTTATTGTTTTCAGTTTATCATGACTATTTTGTCCAAACTTTGCATAAATTATCCTATTGATGGTCATGAAATTCTGGATATGACGTTCTTTAAAGTATAAGAAGTGGCCTTGGGAAACCTCATACATAAAGTTCATCACTTAATAACTGATTTCTTATTTAACATGTTTTACCTTTTTATTGACATATCACATACACTTAGAAAAGTACAAGAACCATATGTGTACAGCATGATGGCTTTCCACATGTGAAACCACCCAAATGAGGAAATGGAATATTACCTGCCCCAAAGTCTTCAGATTCTCCCACTTGGTCATCACCTTCTCCCTGGGAGTAACTACTATCCTGACTTTAACCCCATAGATTTTTTTTTTTTTTGCCTGTTTTTGAGGTTTATATAAATGGACTCAAACTATATGCACTCTTGGGTCTGGCTTCTTTTGCTCAGTGTCATATTTACAAAGATCACATTATTGCACATAGTTGTAGTTTTGACGTTCTCATTGCGGATATTCTCTTACACAAATACATCATCACTTTTATTCATTCTATCATTGATAGACATTTGAACTGTTTCCTATTTGTACTATTAAAATAAGGCTCCTATAATATCATTGCTTCAGTCTCATGACATACACCTAACAATAGACTGCTCATGGTTCATAGAGCAGTTGAGTTGATACTGTGAGGGTGTTATTGTGGAGGATGTATGCAGAATCTCAACATCATTCTAATTTACATTTCCCAGGACTGATCAGGGGAGCACTTTTTCCATATCACTCACTTGGATATCTTCTATTGTGAAGCACAGTTAAGTCTTTTGCTCATTTTTAAAAAATTAGGGTGCTTTCTATTGATTTCTAGTGTTTTTTTTAATATATTCAGGATATAAGTCCATTATGTGATACGTGTAGTGAAAATATTATTTCCCAGTATGCTATCTGCTCTTTCATACTTTTGATGAACAGAAGTTCTTAAATTTTAAAGTAGTTTCACTGTCAATCTTTTCCTTTTCTGGGGTCCTGTTTAAGGAATCTACAGTTATTCCAAGGTCATGGTGATATTCTCCTGTTACCTTCTAGACTCTTTAAATTAACTGAGTTATGCACACTTATCATTCTTAATTCATTTACCTTATGTTTTCCGAAGTTGGTCATGAGGGATCGTCCATGTGCTTTCTTTCCACTTTCCTTTGCATCTGGATGCTGAGTAAATAAAGCATAATATGATTGTTTTTCTTCTTTTTGTTTCTTCCTCAATTCTGGTGGAAGGGCATGGGGCCCCTCTCTCCTTCTGCCTCCAGGTGGGCAGCAAGCAAGTGCTGCTCATTTCTTCCTGCTCTGCCCTCCACTTCCCTGCAGGTGCTGTGTCTGTCTTCAGAGAGGGGGGCACGCACAGGCTAGAGGTCTCTACTCCAGGGGGCAGAAAGCCACCCTGCTAAAAGGGTTTAGACTCTTATCCAATTGCCATCCCTAAAAATATGTATTAGGTGATTCTCATGATCTAAGGGAAAACCTATAGGCCCTCCCGGCCCTCCCAGGACTTCCAGCTGAACAGAGATCATCTCATAAAAGGGAAGAATGTGGGTGAACAAAACCACCCCAAATCTAAACATCAGGGAGAGCATCTACATATATCTATAGAAATTAATTAAAGATGCAGTTCAGAAGCAGGAGACTGGGTTGGGGAAAGAGGCAGTTCAGAAAATGCTGGAGAAGGGTGGGTAGTGGGTTTACAGATTTATACACATTGGCTGGTTTATATGTATTGACTGCCTTTGAAGATCTATTAAATCTGATCATTAACTCTTCAAAAACCCCGGAATTAAGAAAGTAGTTCAGATGTGGTATAGAAGTAACTCTGCTCTCCAAGTTAGAAGACGCAATTCTGCCACCAAGCAGTCACAGGGATTTTGGCAAAACTCACTCTCTTGACCTCAGTTCTCTTATCTGTGAGTTGAGGGGAGAAATACACCAATTAACCTCTGAGTTCCTTTCTAGTTCTAGTAGCTCATCCCTCAGTAGGGGAACATGTCATCTATTGTCCAAAACAGGACTCTGAGGAGTAAAATGGGGCACTTTTAGTAATGACACTGGGACAACAGGTATGAAGTGGGGCTGTCCCAGGAAGGTTGAGGTATAAGGTCATGCATTTAATTGGCACCTACTATGCCCCAAGGACTATACCAAGTACATATATTCTCTAATTCTAATATATACAACCATGCCTAGAGACAACTGTAATTAAAATTCCAGTTTTACAGATAATAAAAACTAAAGTATAGCAAAGTTAGATAACATGCCCAAAGTTGCAAAGCTGGTTGATGATAAAACAGGGATTCTGTATAGTTCTAAGTCTCCTGTCTGACTTGCTACCTCTCCCCTACTCTATATTCCCTCTTTATGTAGAAGTATATACAAATATCTCTCCCCAACTTGACCTCTCCTTGAGCATCAACACCACACCATTAATTGGATTAATGGATCAGACGTCATGATAAGAACTTGACATATATACAGGGAGACAGCAAGCAAGAGAGGTGCAGACCCTGTTCCTCCCTGGGCTTGCACTCTACTGATGGACACAAACGATCATAACACACTTGAACAAGACTATGATCGGGAAGGTTCAGCATGCTGCCTAATGACAGAGGAGGCAGATTAAGAAGGACTTCTAAGGGGACATGTTACAAGAGCTGAAGCCAGAGATAGGTAGACATTGTCTACATGATGTGAAAAAGAAGGGTGCTGTGGGCAAGGAAAGTGTGAACACAGAGGCCAAATGCTGTAAACATGGTACCTTCCAGGAAACTAAGTGGGCTGTGTGTGTTTATATTATACACATGCCAGTAGTTGACCAGTCAGAGCTGGGGTTGGAGCATCTTTTGGGCTGTAGCTTGCAATGTGAACTTTATCCTCCAAGCTATGAACAGCCTTTGAATAGTTTACGATAGAAAAATAACATGGTCACACACGCATTTCTGAAATATCATTATGGTAGTAGTTGTATAAATGAGAGAACGGAGGGAGTTGGACCTCATGAGAGCTGGAAAATCTATTTAAGGACCACTTACGGCTACCCAGATGACCAGAACTGGGATGTAAAAAAGGGGTGGATTCAAGGACTTAAGGTAGGCATCCTTCCTGCATATACTAAGTTCTTCCAGTGTGAAGGATGAGATTGCATTGTTATTTTATGTCAGGGATCTCCAGGAAAAAGATGGCACAGTAGCACACACTACTGCACTGCTGGGTGCTGATCCAGAGGGGAAAGGAGCTGAAGTGAGCGTTGTCCTGAACCCCACAGCACATTCTCAGGCTTGGCTTCACATGCGTATATGTATCTAGCACAGATGGACTTCTCTCAACAGTGACTTGTCTTTGCATGCCCACTGAGTCAAAACCATATTTGAAAAACTAACCCAACAGCAGGGTTCAAAGCTCTTAACAGTTTGTAGTCAGTTTAAGTCACAGGCTCCATTTACTTTATGCAAGTCTAATGCATTCTTGCAGTCACCCAGATTTAAGGGAGAGTAAAAAATAAGAAAAAGGAGGATGAGTTTTGTCCTATCACATATCTGAGATCTGAAGTCCCCTGCCATCTTACTTGGCACTCTAATGAGGAAATTACCATTAGGATCTCTTCCAGAAAAGAAAGATAAACCTGTTTTGTCTCTTCAAAAATCTCTAAGACCTGCTGTTGCTTTTCCAGTTGGGATGATCTAGGATGGAGCAAAGACTTCTCCAAAAGCATCATGGGAAGTGATTGGTCCAGATTAGCCAAAGTGAGTTCACCAGGAACAAGAAGCAGAAATCAAGCTGGGCAAACCAAATGTGATTTGACAGACATTTGTGTGGTTGGAAATAGAGGCTGGAGGCCAGGGAGGAAGGGGTGAGGCTTACAGCTATTTACAGAAATGTTTTAAAAGATACAAAACTGTATGATAAACTGTAGGGCAGTGATTTCAGAGAGGAGGTTAGGTTGAAAGAGGGCAAGAGAAGTCTAAGTGAGAACTGACATTGGCCCGAATGAGGACACGCCATAGAGAAAAGAGGCGGACAGTCAGTCATTGAGGAGATGTGACCGACAGGGCATGGAGCCGCCTGAATGAGCCCTCAACCTCAGCTGAGCACTCGCCGGAGGGGGACTGCGGGGACATGGGCTTTGTCCCAAGGATCCCAGCGAAAAGCGGGTCCACCCCCACCCATGCACTTTAGTCTATTATTCACTACTTCTAACATCATTCTGCAGGAGGAGACTTTCATTTTTCCAGCAATATAAGGGCAGTAAATGGAAGAAACTAGAGAAGCATTCCAAAAAATACAGATGATCAGAAACAAAGCATGAGGTGCTTTCTTTCTCCTGTCAAGAAGTACAAGAGGGAATTGCATACCTGCTTCAGGTGTGCATTTAAGCCTTCATGCGTGGCCTTCAGGAGTGCCCTCACTGTGAAACTATCAGGATCTTCCTTGTCTCGAATTTGAGATTCTTTTAAGAGCGACTCCAGCTTTTTCCTTATGAAAGATTCCACCTGATGCTCAGTGGTCCCATTATTCTGCAAAGAATTAAGCAATGGAAATCACGTCTCTTAATAAACATAGAGTCACTTAGAACACACCCTTCACTCAAACCAGCATTGCTGCTATAATTTCTCTCTCAGTTACCTGTAAGGAGTTAAGCTTACTGCACCAGTTTTGTCCATCTCCCGCCAGCCCTCCACCAAGCCCATAAAACAATGACGACTATGGCTGCATGCAACTTTCAGCAACCTTAGAGTGTTATCATTATTTCCATTTCAGAGATGTAGAATCTGATGCTTAGAGAAATTAAATAAGTTGCTCCAGGTTACAAAGCTAGTAAGTAACTGAGGCAGGATTCAAACTAGGATCTTTTGGAGACTAAGTTTTCTATATCTATTGGGTTGACTGAAAAGCTTATTTGGATTTTTCCATATGATGTTCTGGAAAAACCCAAACAAACATTTTGGCCAACCCAATACACAGGTAAATTTGAGCCAGAATATGCTACTTAAATCACTTCCTTCACTGAGGGGAAAAGGGTGCTGCAGAAATCTCTGGAAGCAAGGATTATTCTGAGATAAAATTTCTTTCCTCTCTCTGTACCACTGTGTAATTGGAGAGAACTCACTAGTGACCATGTGCCATGACTAGGCATTGTAATTACTTTAAGATGACAACTAACTTCAACTGTTTTGGATAAAAAAGATCTACTTGTGTCCAGATGATAACTTGTACAATTTTTAGATGATCAAGGGACCCAGACTTCCTAGAAGTCTGCTTAGCAGCACAGCTTTTTGGTTCCCTGTTCTACCTGAAACCAATGGCCCAAGCTCTGCTCACCTCTCCTTCTCAGCTCCTAACCCCTCTCCCAGGGTCCAACATTCTTCTGTGAACTCTTCAACCACTTGTTAGAGGCCAACCCATCCAAAGGTAAGGAACACTCCTCCACCAGAACAATTCCCTTAAAAATTTAAGACCCGTTTTTCTGCTTGCAAATTTGTTACTAAGAGGTTATTATACTTAAATACAGAACAGGCAGTTTTTCAGTAATACATTCATTTTCACAAAATCTTCTAAGGGCAAAGCAATATAAATATAAAGGGAAATTGGCAGAAAAAAAGGCTACATCAGAAGAGGTTATTGAATTTCCCTGTTTTAACATCACATGTATGAATACCTTTAATATACCCAGTGAATGAGGCATTGGAGGCGCTCAGGCCCTGCAGGAGATGCAGAGATGGAAAAGAGCTGGCCCTTGACATCAGCAAAGACCCCATTAGGCTAACAAAGGCATGTCCTCAAATAACCAACCCTGGTCTGCACAGCTGCCTGCAAAAAACACAAATGACCACACAACAGCGGTTCTGAGAAGGAACATGGCATTTCTGCCTGAGTGACTGCAAAGACCTCAAAAAAAAATGGGGGGGGGGGCCCGGCTCTGCATGGCAACTAAAACTTCAACAGTGATGAAGAGATTGGCTTTCCTATCACCCATCATTCTAGTAAAGATTTTACATTTAGCAAAGTGTGTTTTATGAACATAAAAAGAGCTTTGTTTTCATGGAGCAGAAGTTCATAAAGGAGGGTGTGAAGTGAAAGTCGCTCAGTAGTGTCCAACTGTTTGTGACCCCATGGACTACACAGTCCATGGAATTCTCCAGGCCAGAATACCGGGGTGGGTAGCCTTTCCCATTTCCAGGGGATCTTCCCAACCCAGGGATTGAACCCAGGTCTCCTGCATTGCAGGTGGATTCTTTACCAGCTGAGCCACCAGGGAAACCCAAGGATACTGGAGTGGGTAGCCTATCCCTTCTCCAGCGGATCTTCCAGACCCAGGAATCCAACCAGAGTCTCCTGCATTGCAGGCGATTCTTTATCAACTGAGCTACCAGGGAAGTCCCCATGAAGGAGGGTAATGGTGGATAAAACTAAAAAAGTACTTTGGGGCCAGGCTGTGGAGACACCTGCAAGCCAGCGGTCAAGAGGTATGGAGTTGCTGAGAGACTCTGAGTAGACAAGTGTCTGGATCACATTGTAGAAATAATATTAACCAGGCAGTATGGCAGAAAGATGAAAGATACCTATAGGTGAAAAGTCAGGCACTTCAGTTCCCATTACGAGCATTAAGGCCAATGTGCTGGTTGGGGATTTAATAAAGATGACAGGGTCCGAAAGCATTTTGTATAAACAAACACATGCTGAGCTGTTACATGCAAGATGAAAGCATTGATAAGGCACAATCCCACTGTCACAGAACTCTCAGTGTCACCGAGGAGACAGACACATCAGTGATAATTACATAACAGGTGCAAGTAGGGTGACAGATGTAAGGGGTTCCATGGCTGTGTGGAGGAGGGGCACCGCCCCCAGCCTTGGGAATGCAGCAGAGACTTCCAGGGGCAGAGGACACTGGAGCCAGGTCTTAAAAGATGTGTGTGCCTGTGGCTGATTCATGATGATATATGGCAGAAGCCAGCACAACATTGCAAAGCAATTATCCTCCAATAAATTTTTTTTTTAAAAAAATGCAAAAAGTAAAAAAGAAAAGTGTATTAGGTTCCTGTGGCTGCTGTAATAAATTACCACATACCTAGTGGCTTAAAGTCAAAAGATGTTTATTTTCTCACAGCGTCAGAGGCCAGAACTATGAAAGCAAGCCGTTGTCAGGGCTACATTCAGCCTCTCACAGGCTCTAAGGGGAAAATCCTTCCCTGCTTCTTCCATTTTACGGTGGTGCCAAGCTTTCCTTGGCTGGTGGCAGCTGAACTCTAGCCTCTTCCTCTGTCTTCACATAGCCTTCGGTGTGGCTGCTCCCACACAAAAAGATACTCATCACTGCATTTAAGACTCACCGAGTGAATCCAGAATGACCTCATTTCTAGATTCTTAACCTATCTACATCTACAAAGACTCTTTTTCCAATTAAGGTCATGGCCACAGGTACCAGAGAGTAGGACTTAGACACATCTTTTGGTGGCCACACATCAACCCACTACGATGAACAGGAGTTGATAATCTGGCAAAGAGTAGGGTGATAGCATTCCAATCTGAGCAAAAGCCTAGAGAAAGCAGTATCAGTGAGAACTAGTAACCGCATGAACATGGAGAAAAGAATACTGGGGACACCGATAAAGCAACTAAGACTTTATACATGGTATTGCAGCTCACAAAGTATAGTCATATGACAATCCTTCCTTTGAGCTGTGCCAGACCTTCTAAGGCTGTGAAGGTCTAGTCTGGTTTTACTCATAAGAGTACAGAGGCAGAAAGATTCAATGACGTGTCCAAACACACATGAAGTGTGTGAGTTGGAGCCTAAGACTTCAAATTCAAAATTTTGTGTGTATTTCACTACATGGTGCTGCAGAAAAAGATAAGTTCTACTGTTACAGAAAAAGATAAATTTCTGAGTGAAATGAATCATGAACAAGCTCATATTTTAGATAATCTTTATTCCTATGTGACACCTGGAAAATAGATCATCACAAACCTACTGGAGAAAAACAGTAGGTTTCACTTAAGGTCAGAAATGAATCTGAGAAAGGAAGTCCAGGTCTCAAAGTTCCAACACGTTTCACTAAGTGACCCAGAGTCTGCGGGGAACACGTGTGTTGGAAGGTCCAAAGGAGAAACTGTAAGAACATGAGTGTGCCCAGTGTCGCACAAACACCCCCCAATAAGCATCAGCTTCCCTCCCTGGCTCAGGGCCATGTGAGGAGTTGGAGACAATGAGGAGATGAACTGTGGCAGTTACGCCCAAACACTTTCACCAGCAGCAAAACAAGGCTAAAAATACAAAGCTGGGCCGACTGGTGCTGGCAAAATAATGAATACTTAATACAAAGGCTATAATTATTCATTTCACATCCTCTCAACACTTGGAGGGGCTGAAGGAATGATATTTCTGCCTGTTGGTCTTTTCCTTCCCTGTGATTTACAGCAAGAGAATAAATAAACGTGTGGCGGAGGTTTCACTAGTGTATTATCATTTAACTGGAACTCAACAGCACTACTGAAAGAAAGCTGAGACGGACACTTGACCTGGTGACTTGTCGGCCACCCTGCAGCTGCGGCAGGGACCAGAGCAGAAAGTCAGGCTTCCTGCTCTTTTGTTCCCTGAGCCCACAGGGGAGGGAGGGTGCTGCAGGAGGAGGAGGGAGAGGGGTGGGCAGCCCTTCAATATGGTCTGGGGTAGTTTCCATCTGAGCCCCAGTCAGGCTTCCTAACTGCCATTTCTGAGAAGTAAATATGACCTAGGAATATTGACCACAAATAAATAAGTCAAACACATTCTTGTTTCATCTCCAGCGTGATATGAAAAGTGACTGGAAAAAGAGAGGGCTGACCACTTCCAGGCTGGGGAGCAACCAGAAGTGGGAGGGAGTGGGATAGAGGGCTGCCTCGTAAAGCGAGACTCCCTCAGACACGGGTGCTCACCTGGGCTGCACGCTGGAATCTCCAGGGACCACAGCCCAGACCTATGACACGGAATCTCTGGGATGGGACCAGTGCAGTGGGATTTCTGAAAGCTCCCCTGTCATTCCAATGTGCAGCCAAAGTCGAAGGCCTCTATTTTAAAACCAAAAAACAAAAACACTGGAATATCTCCCCATCCCCAAATGCCTTTTCCCCCCTCTGAGCTAGAGCCGCAGACAGGAAGGATGATACATTAGCCGCCCTGTGTGACAGCCTTAGAGCTCTCCAAGCCAGTCACCTGAGTGTCTTGGGTTGAAGAGCAGCTGCCTCTTAGCTATCCGAGGCTCTGCAATTACTCCTGTCTTCTCCTGACTGCTCCTTTAGCTCCCATTGAAACACCTTTTTCTATTCAGGACTTTCATTAGCAATAATCATGCCACAGCTGCTATTCTTGTTATTGATTTTAGCTAACATTTATTGAGTATAAATTATGTGCCAGGCACTGTTCTGAGTTCTTTACTGAGTATGAACTTAACTCAGCCATCATGATAATCATTTTCCTTTTTTTTCCTTCAGTTAAACGGCAATTTCATTTCTTTAGTACATAGTAAGTCAAAATTATGCAGAGAATGAGAGGCTTATATTTCCAACCAGAAGAAGTCACTATTCCTTTTTCTTTAATTGAAGTATAGTTGATTTACAATATTACATTAGTTTCAGAATGGGAAAAAATATTTGCAAACGATGCAACCAACAATAGATTAATCTCCAAAATATACAAACAGTTCGTGTAGCTCACTACCAAAAAAAAAAAATCAATCAAAAAATGGGCAGAAGCACTTGGAAAATAGTATAGAGGTTCCTCAGAAAACTAAAAATAGAATTACCATATGATCCAGCAATCCCACTCCTGGGCATATATCCAGACAAAACTATAATTGAAAAGATACATGCACCCTACATTCATAACAGCAGTATTCACAATAGCCAAGACCTGGAAGCAACTAAATATCCATCAACAAAGGAACAGATAAAGAAGCTGTGGTACATGTATACAATGAAATACTACTCAGCTATAAAAAAGAATGAGATACCAGCTGGAGCAACATGGATGCAATTAGAGGTTATTATACTAAGCAACAGAAACAAGACAAATACCATATGATATCACTTACTGTGAAATCTAAATCATGACACAAATGAACTCATCTGTGAAACAGAATCAGGGACATAGAGAATAGATGGGTGGTTGCTAAAGGGGAGGAGGAGGGGAGTTAGGAATTGAACAAATTTTTGCTTTGGTGGGAACAGGAGGGAAGGATTGGGAGTTTGGAATTAGCAGGTGCATATTGATATAGAATGAATAAACAACAAGATCCTGGGATTTCCTTGAGAGTCCAGTGGTTAAGACTCCATGCTTCCATTGTAGGGGATGTGGATTTGATCCTCAATCAGGAAACTAGGATCCTGCGTGCTGAACAGCATGGCCAAAAAATTTAAGAAAGAAAAACCCAAGTTCTACTATACAGCACAGGGAACTAAGAACATCATACTAAGTAAATCAAACAGAGAAAGATAAATATATGATATCATATCTATCAATTGATTGATTGATACAATAGGAATACAGAGCCAATTGATTGATATCATAAAAAGGATACAAATAAATTTATTTAGTTTGGGATTAGCAGATTCAAACTGATATATATATATATATATAGATAGATAGATAGATAGATATACAACAAGGCCCTGGGACTTTTCTGGCAGTCCAGGTCTAAATAAGTTCTGTTTCCAGATTTATTTAGAAAACAGAAAGGGACTCTATTTTCTAAACACAGACAGAAAATAAACTTGTGGTTACCAAAAGGGGAAGGTGTGCTGGGGGAGGGATAAATCAGGAGGTTGGGATTAACAGATACACACTACCATGTATAAAATAGATAATCAACAGGGACTATACATCTTAGAGAACTCTACTCAACACTCGGTATATAACCTACAAGTGAAAAAAATCTGATAAACATAGATATATGTATAACTGAATCATATGGTACCTCTAATTTTTGATTTAAGGAACCTCTGTACTGTTTTGCATAGTGGCTGCACCAATTTACAGTACATGATCTGTGAACTTCCAGATCTTCAAGCTGGATTTAGAAAAGGCAGATGAACCAGAGATCAAATTGTCAATATCCGTTGGATTATTGAAAAAGCAAGAGAGTTCCAGAAAAACATCTATTTCTGCTTTATTGACTATGCCAAAGCCTTTGACTGTGTGGATCACCACAAACTGTGGAAAATTCTGAAAGAGATGGGAATACCAGACCACTTGACCTGTCTCTTGAGAAACCTGTATGCAGGTCAGGAAGCAACAGTTAGAACTGGACATGGAACAAGAGACTGGTTCCAAATTGGGAAAGGAGTACGTCAAGACTGTATACTGTCACCATGCTTATTTAACTTATATGCAGAGTACATCATGAGATATGCTGGGCTAGAGGAAGCACAAACTGGAACCAAGATTGCTGGGAGAAATATCAGTAATCTCAAATACACAGATGACACCACCCTATGGCAGAAAGTGAAGAAGAACTAAAGAGCCTCTTGATGAAAGTAAAAAGAGGAGAGTGAAAAAGTTGGCTTAAGTTCAACACTCAGAAAACTAAGATCATGGCATCTGTTCCCATCACTTCAAGGCAAATAGAAGGGGAAACAGTGAGAGACTTTATTATTTGGGGCTCCAAAATCACTGCAGATGGTGATTGCAGCCATAAAATTAAAAGATGCTTACTCCTTGGAAGAAAAGTTATGACTAACCTAGACAGCATTTTAAAAAGCAGAGATGTTACTTTGTCAACAAAGGTCCATCTAGTCAAAGCTACGGTTTTTCCAGTAGTCATGAATGGATGTGAGAGTTGGACTATAAAGAAAGCTGAGCGCCGAAGAATTGATGCTTTGAACTGTGGTGTTGAAGAAGACTCTTGAGAGTCCCTTGGACAGCAAGAGATCCAACCAGTCCATCCTAAAGGAAATCAGTCCTAAATATTCATTGGCAAGACTGACGTTGAAGCTGAAACTCCAATACTTTGGCCACCTGATATGAAGAACTGACTCATCTGAAAAGACCGTGATGCTGGGAAAGATTGAAGGCAGGAGGAGAAGGGGACGACAGAGGATGAGATGGTTGGATGGCATCACTGACTCAGTGGACGTGAGTTTAAGTAAACTCTGGGAGTTGGTGATGGACAGGGAGGCCTGGAGTGCAGCAGTCCAAAGGGTCGCAAAGAGTCAGACATAACTGAGCAACTGAACTCAACTGCACCAATGTACATCCCCACCAACAGTGTAGGAAAGCTCCCCTTTATCCATACCCTCTCTACCATTTATGGTTTGTAGGAGGTTTTTTTTTATGATGGTCATTCTGACTGGTGTGAAGTGACACCTGACTGTAGTTTTGATCTTCATTTCTCTAATAATCAGTGACGTTGAGCATCTTTTCATGTGACTCTTGGCCACTCTGTATGTCTTCTTTGGAGAAATGTCTCTTTAGATATTCTGCCCACTTTTTAATTGGGTTGTTTATTTTTTTAACGTTGAGCTACATGCGCTATTTGTATATTTTGGAGATTAATCCCCTGTTAGTCAGTTTATTTGTAAATGCCTTTTCCTATTCTGTAGGTTGCCTTTTTGTTTTGTTTATGGCTTTCTTTGCTGTGCAAAAGCTTTTAAGTTTAGTTAGGTCCCATTGTTTATTTTTGCTTTTATTTTCATTACTCAGAGAGGTGGATCAAAAAAGTTCTTGCTGCGACTTATGTGAAAGTGTTCTGCCTATGTTTTCCTCTAAAAGTTCTATAGTATCCAGTCTTACATTTAGATATTTAATCCATTTTGAGTTTATTGTTGTATATGGTGCTAGGGAGTATTCTAATTTTGTTCTTTTACATGTATTAATAGCTGTCCAGCTTTCCAACCACCACTTATTAAAGAGACTATCTTTTCTCCATTGTATATTCTTGTTTTCTTTGTCAGAGATTAGGTGACCATAGATGTGTGGTTTATCTCTGGACTTTCTATCTTATAGTTCCATTGACCTATATCTGAAGAAAGAAATTGTATAAGTGCATATACATTAGCATAGTGCTGGTACTAATAAGCTTTCAACAAACTGTTCACACTTAAAAGCTGATTTTAGCTTAGGTATAAAGAAATAACAGTACAATGACAGGCAAATAGCAAAAGGTAATGTTTCTTCAGAGCTATTACACATACATTTTAAAATATTATTAGAGCAACCACTCTTTCTATACTTTAAGAAAAATTGAAAAATACTGTTCAAAATGAATATGTCTGGGTTCATACATCTGTACATACATGTGGGTTTATATACGACAGTGTACCTTCATGCTTTAATATCTTCCCTGCTCCAATGATAGAAAAACAAAGAGAAAAGTCATAAGTTTGTCAAAATAAACAAGATCAGTGCAGATCATAAATGTGTGAGCTCCATATTCAGAGAGGGCAAAGGTGACCAAGAATTTAGGTCTTATGGCACAATAGAAACTAAAGGTGCTCCACATGTGTTGGGAGGTTAGAGCTGGTCTCAAAACATGAAACCAAGGTGGTGAAGAAAATTGGAATGGGAGCCTTAGTTATGGGCTTATGCATGCTCAGTCACTTCAGTTGTGTCCGACTCTTTGCGACCCTATGGACTGCAGCCCTCCAGGCTCCTCTCTGTCCATGAGGATTCTCCAGGCAAGAATACTGGAATGCGTTGCCACGCCCTCCTCCAGGAGATCTTTGCAACCCAGGGATTGGATCGGTGTCTCTTACGTCTCCTGTAATGGCAGACAAATTCCTCACCACTGGCACCACCTGGGAAGCCCCTCACTTATAATAGGAAGCAATTAAAAAATTACTGTGAGGAAGATTTGAAATTGAATATTAAAAGAGTTAAGAATAAGAAGACAACCAAAATGCTCACTTGTTTGGTAACTGAATGGGAAATATCTTCAACATCTCCAATGGCAGGAAACGCCAATCAATCAATCAATGTAAGGTCTAGTTAGGAACTTGGGGCACAGGTAGGCTGTGTTTATATGTGTGGGTACCAGGTGGCATAGTGCTTAGAGTTCAAGTGGAAGCAATCCCCATACCACTAGAGAAGTAGGTAAAATAGACAAAGGAGGAGAATGGAAGGGAAAAGAACATTCCACTGAAAACTGAACCTTCAACTCCAAATTCTAAAATTCATGTGGAAAATGAATGCTAAGATGAAGTGCCCAAAACACCAACAAATGCAAAGGACACTTACTCACTTTGAATGAAGTACATTCAGACACTCAAACATATAAAGAAATAGTCTCATAAAAAGAACAAGAAACTAAGAAGCCAGATAGTAAAATAAAAACAAGAGTCTAGGAAAAAGCAATAAAAAAATTTTATAAATCAAGTATACAATCATTGAAATTAAAAGAATAGCTGGGATAAACTCTAGATCAGACATAGCCAAAGAGATAATTAATGAATTGGAAAATAATAGTATAGCTTGTACCCAGAATCAGCAGAGACATAAAGAAAACATTAAAGAATAATTGACAGATAATTAAGACAAAGAATAAACTAAGACTCTAACCTAAATCTAGTTGTACTGTCAGAAAAAGAGAAATGAGGAAATGGCATAAAAACAATATTCAAAGAAAAAATGGCTGAGATTTCTCTAGAATGAAAGAAAACAAAGGTTCTCTAGTAAGAAGTGAATACTAAGTGCTAAGAAAAATAAACTGACTCTCAGGCATTTACTAGTGAAATCACAGAACATCTAGAATAGAAAGGGAAGATGAATTACCAACAAGGAATAATTGGAGAAAACAAGGTTACTAAGGGGGAACAAGGAGGAAAGAGATAAACTTGGAGGCTAGGATTGACGTATACACACTACTTACTATATATAAAAGAGATAACTAATGAAAACCTACTGTATAGCACAGGGAATTCTACTTAAAAGTCTACCCATCTATATGGGAAAAGAATCTAAAAAACAGTGGATATATGTATATGTATAAATGACTCGCTTGCTGTGCAGCAGAAACTAACACAACATTGTAAATCAACTGTGCTTCAATAAAAATTAAAGAAGACAAGGAATAGTTGAGTTCTCAGTAATAGTAATTTTCAGAAGATAATATCTTTTAAATATAAGAGAATATTAATATCTTTTAAATATAAGGTCTGTACACTAGACCTTAAATGTTCACTACCTTAACTCTGGCAGGGCAAGGAGGAAGAAGTTGTGACATATATTAGAAAGTAACTGGAATTTTCAGCTCACCTTCCACTCCTCACTCCTCACCAGGATGCAACAGCAGGCCTGGCACATGGCATTTACTGAATAACAGGGACCTCACAATATCATGAGGGAATTCATCCCTTCCCTGAGCACTGACAAGTCTTCAACCAACAAGATTCTTAATCCTCCTCAAAAAGGCTCGAATCATACAATGAATAACTTATGAAAGAAGCTCAATCTAAGGTGGTAGGAAGGGAGCAGACTATTAGAGTGTTTACTGTGAGACATACACAGAGTGAATATGATTTGGAGGTGTTAATATAACACAAAAAATGGTGGCATGTTACTCTACAAAGGCTCATTTATACTTGTTGGAAAGCTTGGTGTTCACAGAATGAGCTTTACATAGGTGACAGTTTGATATTTGTGCTTAAGAAACTGGTTGAACTCAGATCCAGAGAGTGCAGGGGGGAAAAAGGTATCAAATAACTCAGCAGAAGAGTAAAATAATCTGTGAGGTTGAAATGGGCTAGAAAGTCTGTAAGGCACACTGACATTAGAGGACCCTAAAAAGATGAATAATGGTGAGCTGGCCTCACTGAATCACATCTGTTAGATTACTGCTCTGTGGCTGAAAGGAAATTGTCCCCTGAGTCTTTGATCTGTGTGATTCCTGGGTCACTGAACACATCAGCTTTATCTATGGCTTATTACATCATAAGCCAGATTTTCTCTATGGCTGAAGCCTCAAAATAACAGGGCAGTTGCCTAAAGGATTCAATTAATTCAACAACAGAAAGCATTTATTAAAAGAGCAAAAAGTTTCAAAGAGCAAAAGCAAAGAAACTAAAATTTTTGCATTCCTTAGTTAGACAACAGACTAGGAGGAGAAAGAGGGCCAGCATGAGGGTCCTGCCATCTACCCTGCTTCTAATCCCAAGGTGAAGCTGGGTGAGCTGCAAATCCTGCCTCTGACCTTTGCATCTGCTGTGCCCTCTGCCTGGAACATTCCTCAGATATCATTGTGGCTAACTTCACGAAGTCTTTGCCCATGTGTTACCTTCTCTGTGAGACCTTTCCTGGCCCTCACATCTAAACCTTCCATAGACCCTTTACACATTTCTTCTCTCCCTTTCCTCCTTATTACTTATCACTGCCTAGTACACGTGCTACTTATTTGCTTTGTTTCTTGTCTGTCTTCTCTTCTCCCACCAAGGTATAGACTCCACAAAGGCAAAGACTGTTCTGTTTTGTTCATTGATATGTGCCCCAACATCTACAGCACACTGGCTGTATCTCCATGAAAATCTGTTGAGTGTGCAAATGAATCTTGCATAAGCCCCATGACAACTAGTGTTCCAGTATCCCTGAATGCTAAGCTAAAAATCTTCATCTGTTGCAATAATTCAGATATAACTTATAAATCTAACCACATTCTGTTAACTCCAAACTGAGGTTAGGAACTTCTGCTAAGGTAATTATTGGTTTCATACCAACTATGCACAGTACATCCACAGATTGTAGAAATCTGATCACTCGATTTAGATCAGGCAATTTACATCCAACACTCAGACAAGGCATCTGAGCCCTCTGCTGACAACTAAACTAGAAACTGATTGTGGGATAATGCTTTGGCTTTCTAAATACAGTACTGCCTTTTCTCAGAAGAGCTCAAAAATAGAGAAAAAATATCTGAAAAGGATGAGTAAAAACCGTATCTATTTCTGCTAGAATGTTGGTTTCTGCATATATTTTCTCTCCTAAAGTCTAACAAAGAGACACCTGTAAAACATTAGAGGTAAGGTGCTCTTCACATTTAAAGAAAATCAAATCAAAGAATCCAAGTGAAAGATCATGTCTATCTTTATAGAATCATGTTCTAAACTACCTATATGGGTGCCTAGACATCAACCAAGAGGTTATGAAGCTTGAGAGGAACCCAGATGGATAATTTCACAAACGAAGTAATTGATTTGCTTCCATAACACCTTAGCTCATTCTCTTTTGAGCTAAGTTAATTATAAGAGATTTAACTTAGAAAGTTAAAAGGCTCACTGATATTAAAACAAATTTTAAACCTTTGGGTGGATTTAGAAACTAGAATAACGGGTTTACTCTGAGCAATAAATACTATTGTAATAGTAGCTAAATTTCCACCACTCATTTTCACTAAAAACTGCATTCTCTAAACACATAACTTGGCCAAGACCCTTCTTCCCTTGGGACTTCCTTGGTAGTCCAGGGGCTTAGACTCAGCGCTCCCAAAGCAGGAAGCCCGGCTTGATCGCTGGTCATGGCACTGGATTCACACGCCACACCGAGTAGTTCACATGCCACAGTGAAGATGGGAGAGTCCAAGCGCCATAACAAAGGCCCGGGATAGTCAAATAAATAAATAAAAATAAGCACTCTGTTTATTGCTTCCGAACTGTGGACTACTCTGAGGCTAACAACCAAGAGAACAAGTGGAAATAAGAGGCAAAGATACTGAAAATCAGAGATGAAAATCTGGTTTATAAAATAAAGCTTAGAAAAAGAACTAAATTGCCTATAATCACAAGTAATTACCAAAATGGCAAGTAGCTATAAGAGCAAAAACAAAGAAACTAAAATATTAACTGTATTTTCACTGTAAAATATTAACCTTATTCATGGTATTTAACTGAGCTAATAAAAACTAATAAAAAGCAATAGATGAATACAGATGGTAATTTTTCCTTTTCACTTCAAGGCTGAATCTTGTCCATGTCATCCCTTCTAAAATGCATTAAAGCCAAGAAAGAACTATCTACTGAGACTTCAGTTGTCATTAAGCTATTGCCCTCTTTGGAAATAATACCAGCTGTCTTTAATACATATAGGAAGCCACCGCTGTTATTATTATCTCAAAGAAAGAAGACTGTTTTTAATGATGTAATAATTGAATTCAGGGCAATAATGTAAATGAGAAGATTTTGTGTAATATTTTCTTTTTTAGAAGGTAGGATAATAGTTCTGACATCTAGAGAAATACCACTTATCTGTAGAAATGAAATTGTAAACTCTACAACAAATTAATGTGAGCAGATTGTCACATGATCTCAGATCGTCACATGATCCTGGAAATCATGTGAGCTATAGAAAGTGGGGGAGGTCAAGAAGGGTTGGGGGATAGGGAGATATTTAAGCCTTATATTTCTCCCAGGTTTGTATTTCCCCTGGAGTACCTGTCTAAGTGGTGCTGCTGTTTTAAAACAGAGCTCCTTGTTCTAGGACAGAAGTCTGAAGCAACATGCAGGTGACAAGCTGCTCTTTGCCATTTTATCTAACATGTGGCAAATTAAAGTTTTAGCCAAGAGTCTCATTGTCTGGAAGAACCTGGAGATCTTCTGGTCCAAGGTGCATTCTCTCAGGGAGGGGATGAGCATTCTAGAGAAGCAGATCCTCTTACAGCTGGGTTCTGTGAGCCAGCTTTGAATGGCAGCAAGGTGGAGCTGCTAGCAGGAGGCAGGGAAACAATGCTAAATCTAGTTTATTTCACCAAACAGTGACATTTCCAACTGCAATTTGAGTTTTGACCAAGTTGTAATAGGAAGGAATTGGTCCCCGGAGAGAGGGTCAGATGGGTTAATTACTAAGATTCCTTCCAACTCTAAGACACAACAATCCTTGACTCAGTCACTCAGTAAACACTTGGGAGTCCTGTGTGCCAGCACACAACGTGATTTTCAATACATGTCCTTTCTACACTACAGCCACCATATCTGTGAATATTCCAGCACAGCAGCAGTTTTTACTATAGCACATGGAGGGTAAAATTTATGGCCAAGCCTGTAACTTACATAATGGAGCTTGAACTTGCACTCATCTTCAATTTCATCTGCACTGTCTTCATCAGAAACTTCTCCTTCTTCGGCATCATCTCCAAGGTGGTAAGGCAACTTCTTGCCCTGAAATGAAACAAAACACCCGATTTAAAAATGAAAATTCAGGGACTTTCCTGGTGGTCCTGTAGTTAAGAATCTGCCTGATGAGGCAGGGGACACAGGTTCAATTCCTGGTCTGGGAAGATCCCACATGTTTCAGGGCAACTACTGAGCCCTCATACCTAGAGCCCATGCTCTGCAACAGCAGAATCCACCATGATAAGTAGCCCACAGACCACAATGAAGAGTAGTCCCCACTCACCACAACTAGAGAAAGCAACAAAGGTCCAGTGCAACCATAAACAAATTTTTTAAAAATGAAACTTCAGCAAGATAGGGATATGAGGATTAGGAGGTACAAAATACTATGTGTAAAATAAGCTACAAGGACATACTGTACAGCACAGGGAAAGAGTTATTATTTTATAGTAACTTTAAATTGAGTCTAATCTATAAATATATTGAATCACTATGTTATACACCTGAAGCTAGTATAAAGTTGTAAATTAACTATACTTCAGTTAAAAATAAAATACAAAATAAAAATTAAAATTCACAATAGCCAAAAAGTGGAAATAACCCAGTGTCTACTAACAGATGAATGGATAAACAAAATGTGGTACACATACACTGAAATATTACTCAGCTTTTAAAAAGTGAGGAAATTCTGACTCTTGCTACAACATGGATGAACCCTGAGGACATTAGACTAAAGGAATTAAGCCAGTCACAAAAGAGTATTATACGATTCCACTTATATAAGGTACCCAGAGTAGCCAAATTCATAGAAACAAGAAGTAAAACAGTGGTCTTCAGGAACTGGGAGGATGGAGAGGTGTTTAATGACCATGGAGTTTTAGTTTTGCAAGGAAAGAGCTTTCTGTACAAGGCAATGTGAAAGTGCTTAACACTACTGAACTGTACACTTAAAGATGGTTAAGATGGTAGGTAAGTCTTATGTTGTATTTTACCACAATTAAATAGCTGTGGTACATATACACAATGGAATATTACTCAGCCATTAAAAAGAATTCATTTGAATCAGTTCTACTGAGGTGGACGAAACTGGAGCCTATTATCCAGAGTGAAGTAAGCCAGAAGGAAAAACAAAAATACAGTATACTAACGCATATATATGGAATTTAGAAAGATGGTAACGAGAACCCTGTATGTGAGACAGCAAAAGAAATGCAGATGTATAGAAGAGGCTTTTGGACCCTATGGGAGAGGGCAAGGGTGGGATGATATGGGAGAACGGCATTGAAACATGTTAATCATCATATGTGAAATCAATCGCCAGCCCAGGTTTGATGCTCAAGGCTGGTGCACCGGGATGACCCAGAGAGAGGGAATCAGGAGGGAGGTGGGAGGGGGGTTCTGGAAGGGGAACACATGTATACCCACAGCAGATTCATGTCAATGTATGGCAAAACCAACACGATGATGTAAAGAAAATTAAAATAAATAAATAAATTTCAAAAAATAAAAATAATTTTTAAAAATTGAAAAATGAAAATAAAATGTGTTATTCCTTACTTCAGACTGACTTGAAGGCAGATTGTTTGAATTAGGGACAAAACAAAGGGGGGAGAGACTTTAAAGAAAAGACATTTTTACTACTTCCAAAGAAGGCTGAGCACCAAAGAACTGATGCTTCTGAATTGTGGTGCTGGAGAAGACTCTTGAGAATCGCTTGGACAGCAAGGAGACTGAACCAGTCAATCTTAAAGGAAATCAACCCTGAATATTTACTGGAAGACTGCCGCTGAAGTTCCAATACTGTGGCCACCTGACTCACTGGAGAGGACCCTGAAGCTGGGAAAGACTGAGGGCTGGAGGAGAAAGGCACTACAGAGAATGGGATGGTTGGATGGCATCATCAACTCAATGGACATGAGTCTGAGCAAACGCCAAGAGACAGTGAAGGACAGGGAAGCCTGGGGTGCTTCAGTCCATGGGGTCACAAAGAGCTGGACACGATAGCAACTGAAAAATAGCCATTAGGGGTACTATATTGACAAATGAAAGTCAGACCAGGCTTCTGTTTGAGAATATATGACTTGCCATAATAGGCATCACCCCACCCCATGTTCTTAGAGCAGTCTGTTCTCCTGAGCAGGTTCAAAGTGCCCTTCCCTCCTGCTGGCGATCCCCTCTGCACAGAGCAGGCCAGCTTTTATGACAGGACAGTGCAATGATATGCCTGCCCAGCTGGAGCACACCCCTCACAACCAGTCACTAACATACTTCAGGAATCAGGGGTTTTGGAAAACAAGGGGTAATTCCTATGGCAAAAGGTTAAAAAAAAAAAACCCAAGTTATAGAATTACATGCTCATCATGGTCTCAGTGCTGTATAAAAACTCAAGGAAAAACTCTGGCAAGAAATATGATCCATTATTAAGATTATGAATCTCTGGGTAACAGCACTATGGACAATAGCTATTTTCTCCTTTTCTACATTTCCAGATTTATATTCAGAAAAAGCAAAAGTAAATAAGCAGAAGGCATGGCCCAGAGGCCTGATAAGAGCTAGGACAGCTAACCATCTGTAATGGTAAAGCATCATACTTGCAAGCAGAAAGGAAAATTAATAGGAAACTGAATCCCTCCCCAAATCTTGGGGGTTTGGGGAGACAGAATCAGACTCTGTGGCTAAGTGGCCAAGGTCACAGTGGTAGGCAGCCTCTAAAATACCCCCAATGGCTCCTACCTCTTGGTTTTCATGCCCTTCTAGAATTCCTTCTCCTTGATTGTGGGCTGGACCTAGTGCTCCTTCTAATGAATGGAAGACAGCAAAAGCAAAATGTCTAATAACTTTAGTTCTATGAGGGGATCCCTAAACACATAAAGATGGGGGAAATTCTTTAAACATAGAAGGCTGTGCAAATGTTTGGCAGCCAAAATCAATAATACATGTCTAAATATCTTCCCAAAGATCTAACCAGGCTGTCTTTTCTAAACTCAGGTTCCAGGGACTTCTAGTGTTTCTGCTTTTCAACCATGGCTGGCCCACCTTCGGCACTCTGGATCTTTTCCTCATCCACTTCTCCTACCTCCTGAGGGCCAACAGCATAGTCAGATTTTCAGAAAACTCCTCCCTCCCAGTTTTTCTGTACTTTCTCTGATACCCAAGCTTGGCATAGTGATAAACTCAAAGGTGGTTAAGTCATTTGTGTAACAAAAACAAAATCTGTATTAAGAATCCAAACTCAGGGTTTGAATACTTGAATATTTTCTTCAAATTACAAAAGGATGTTTATAGGTTTAAAAAGTTGGTATTTAATTTGCCTTCATACCACTATGTAATACAGTTCTTGTTTGTATGTGCCATTTGCAAAGTGAAAACTACATTATTTCCCATAAGAATATATATAACGTAGGTATATAAATATGGGTATATATATATATATATATATATATATTTTAACTATGATTCTAATTTAGAATAGCAAAATATTGCTTTCACTTCTTCCTGTATATCTTAAAAAACAAGGTTGCTTGGAATTAAGGTATTAATGTCTATATATTAGTTTAACTCTTATTGATAGAAGGTCTCTATAAAGTGAGTTTTATATCTCCTCATTTTACAGAGCATTGTAGAATAGCTAAGATAATACATATAGCAGTACCAGAAATAAGGTACTCAGTTAGGTGGTGACCAGACATATTCGGGAATATATGAACCTCCTTCATTTATTCACCACCAATTATTCAGTCAACTTTGTTTTGAGCACAATGACAAACACCAAAATGGAGCTGTACTGAAGACATTTAAAACATAGTGACAGCAATTCCCTCTTTTGAAATAACATCTTAGTCAACGTTTTTTCAATTTAATTGGAGGATAATTGCTTTACAATGCTATGTTGGTTTCTGCCATACCACAGACAAAATCAGCCATAAGTATACATATGTCCCCTTCCTCACGAACCTCTCTCTCTCCCCGACCCCATCCCACCCTTCTAGTCTGTCAGAGACCATGGGTTGAGCTCTCTGTGTTATACATGTGGTTTATATAACTAGCTATCTATTTTACATATGGTAATGTAGATGTTTCAAGGCTACTCTCTCAATTCATCCCCCCTACTTCCCTGGCTGCGTCCACAAGTCTCTTCTCTATGTCTGTGCCTCTAGTCCAGCCCTGCAAATAGGTTCATCAGTACCATTCTTCTAGATTCCATATATATGTGTCAATATACAATATTTGTTTTTCTCTTTCTGACTTAACTTCACTATGGATAACAGACTCTAGGTTCATCCACCTCACTAGAACTAATTCAAATTTGTTTCTTTTTATGGCTGAGTAATATTCCATTGTATAAATGTACCACAACTTCTTTATCCACTTATCTGTTGATGGGCATTCTGATTGGCATGAGGTGATACCAAATAAGCAATAGCAATTCTGGAGTGTTGCACATGGTTCTGATACCACAAGAAAGAAAGGAAAATGTAACCACCATGAGCAGTAGTGATGGGCAGGCCCAGCAGCAGCACTAAAGCTTCAAAGCCCTTTCACTTAAATGTGGCAGTAGGTGCAGGGTAAGGAAAGTTGCCATCTCAGAGTATTCACAAAGCATCCTCATTTTCATTCCTTTTACTATCTCATTAAAAGACAGGAGGGCCATGTTTTCTGCCAGCTTTTTTAACATTCCTGGTCCTTGAAAGATATGTTTTCCAGGCAGATACAAAGAAAAGCAACAGAACAGAACATTATTTCTTAATGCCTCTCATGAACAGTGTTACTCATAGGGAAAATTTGAGAATAAACTAAGGTATTCTTGCTGGGATAATCCCATGGACAGAGGAGCTTGGTGGGCTACAGCCCAAAGGGTCACAAAGAGTTGGACATGACTGAGTGACTAAGCACGCATGCAAGGTAGAATTTTATGAACTTAACAGCCATCCGTTGTAAACAAAGAATGACCTAAAAGTCCCTCTCTGATCTACATGCTATTTCATGCAGCCGTTACACTCAAGAATTAGATTGATCCCTCCATGGTATATGGAAATATTTCTAGAAACTGGAACCATCACCACCTCTTAGCTTCTAGCAGCATGGCCCTAGGAGAGTGATTAACAACTCTGTGATATCTCTACAGAAGTAAAATGCTTGGGCTAGATAAGGTTTCTTTCAGCTGTAAGCCTGTGGAAAAATTACTAAGTTTGTTATTATTTTGTTCAAAAGCAAACTTTCATTTACTTTTCAGGAGATACACGCACGCACACATACACACACACATCTGGCCCTCCATATCCAAGGGTAGATTGAATCCACAGATGCAAAAGTCCAACTCTACTAGACCATTCATATGAGGGACTTGAGCATCACAGATTTGGAAACAATCCCCTGTGTATACTGAGAGACTACTGTGTATATCTGTGTGCACATATATGTGTGTGTTTATGTGTGCATATATATGTGTGTGTGTATATATGGTGCATGCATGCATGCTAAGTCGCTTCAGCCATGTCCAACTTTGTGCAGTCTTATGGATGATAGCCTGCCTGGCTTCTCTGTCCAAGGGATTCTCCAGGCAAGAATATTGAATATGTATTAAATATATGGGAAAGCATGTGTGTATAGATATAATAACAAATAACTTGCCCATCTCCATTGTAGTAAGTAGCTATTCAAATACTGCCTCTGGGATCAGAGATGCTAAAGGATCTTAGCATCTAAGCAACGCTAAAGATTGCTCAGATGCTAAAGCAACTTGTTGTTGCTTCAAATGGGAGTTTTCTGCCCCCACAGATCTAGGAAATCTCCTTAAAGTTTGGAGAAGGTTACTACCAGCAAATTGACCACAGCTGTTTTGAAATACCCACAGCCCACATTACTGCCACTCCTTCCAATAAGTGGCTCAGGTCTTTTGGCTTTGATTCATCCTGGTGTCCATCAGCCCTCAGACATGCGGTGCCCAACAGCCCAAAGCCCAGGTATGCAGAAGGGAACTCAATGAGTTTATATCAAATATTCCTTAGGTTCCACTGACCAAATGGACTCATTCAGTGTTTATTCTTCTGATCGCTCGGCTAAAGACGTGAAAACATTTACAAGGTTATAAAGGTGACACTGAGCTTTCTAACCCAATTTTTTAGCCCAGTTTTCACCACAAGAGTTTACTTTATCAAGATTTCAGGGACACTAACCTTAACATTATTTCTTGCATTATATAACTGGAGCTTTTATTCAAAATGCTTTCACATATACAAATGCTCAATGACATCTCTTTGATGGATTCAGCCTATAATTCTCATTTAACTGATAGAAAAACAGGTTTTGACCAGTTTCAAAGATGAACACAACTTTTCCATTTGCTGTCCTCTCTTAACACCCCAGTTCAAGTCTTGCTATGAAATTACCCTGTCTGACTTTCCTAGGCCTCCACTGCGCTATTCAGTTTTTGTACACACCTTTTAAAGTAAAATATAACTCCTTTTAAATATTGATATTCTACTGCTTTTCCTTAGGTTTTCAGTTTCAAAACAATACAATTATCCAAAATGTTTTTAGTCCAAATCCACAAAATGAACCGGGATTAAGTGAATCACATCAGCAATCTGAAGTCTCAAGAAGCTGGCTTCCCGGCTATTCCTTGTATTAATAATATTCATTTCAGTGGGTTTCCTCTCTGAGAAGATCTGTTCATGAAATGTCATTCTTTTCACCTACTGCTCCTCCGTGCACACACGAATCCTATGGGGCGTTACGTCTGTGCCTGTGCTCCACTTTGAAGCCAGCTCTTCTCACTTACATAACCCAGGCTGATCAACCATGAAGACTTTTTTTGACAGACAGTTATTGGAGCTTGAAATGGGAGAGAAGAATCTGAAAGAAGCGCTTCTGGATATGGACAGAAGGAGCCTCTCTTCTCATGTAATGCTTGTCTCCCGTACACAGGCTTCTCTCCAGCGTGAACCACCGCTGACTAAAACATTCAACATTTGGCTCACAGTATTGATGTTCTTGCTTCATAAAAACAAACCCCAAAACACATGTTCAGCCAGTAATAAGCTTTTTCTAAAGGTATGACTATAAATAAATTGGAACAAGGTACATGCACAAGTCTAGACAACCCTTCACTCTTGACTCTATTGTTCTCTTGATAAACCCAATTTTAGTCTTTGAGAGAGGAAGGGTTTAGTAGGTCATGAGTGCTTTTTATTGCATTTCTGAGGTACTTACCTTCACTAAGATTTTGCCTTTCAAACTTTGAGGGCTTGGAAGCTGCTTGGTCTCTCCTGTGTCAATAGATGACAGGTCGAGTTTGTCTTGGAATATTCCTTTCAGGTACTGAGCAATTTTCCTTTGCTGCTGGACACTGCAGTGATTCTCAATGGACAGTATGACCGGAAACCTGAGAAAACGGGAGCACATTGTAAAGGCATTGACCACAGCAACTCACAGGGACTTTTGAAAATCATTCCATGTTGATTATGTTCTTACAAGCCTGGTGACAGTATTTGTGAAAGAGGTGATGATTAAAATGCTTTTAAAATGAAAACAATGAGAGACACATTTTTTAAAAAACTCCTCTGGCCAAATATACCTTACCAGGCATAATGGGTGAACTCAATACCAATCTACATCGGATGACTTAGTCTAACATTTTGCATCTCTCTCCCTCACACATATATATGCACAAACACAGTACATACATTATGTCTCTTTTACAAGAAAAACTGAAAGAGAAAATTTTAAGAGATAAGAAACATAAAGAAAAAAACTCATAATGTAATTTTGTCTTATTCATTGAAATTCTAGAAACATCTAGGAGACCTCTATCATTAAATGCATATATTTACTCTAAAAATATCTATTCAGTATCCAGCTTGAAAATTACTATTGAGGATAAAATAACATAATGGAATTTGAGTTTTATAGTGTCCTGTATCAGGCATTTCAAAGCCATTTGGACAGAATTATATACTAGTCTTTACTTTTAGAAAGGAAAAAAAAAAAAGGCAGGCATTCTCCTCTAGCACTCGGGTTTCTGCGCAGAGATGTGAGACCCCAATGAAGTGATTATCACAGACAGCCTGAGGAACCAGGAATGATTACATGACCTTCCTCCTCTTTTGACTTTGTTTTTTCCTTGGAAAAACAAATTAAGGCTTGTTTTCCCCCTAGTTTTCCATCACATATCTTCTGAAGTAATAAGCAATAGATTGTTTTCATAACATACAAACCAATATTTAAATTGCCTAATATGTCTATGTGGAGAAAAAGTTTTCCATGACAAGCACAAGCTCCACAATACAGCTGTGACCTTCTGAAATTACATGCTATCCTCATTAGTAAATCTCATGCCAGAGGTAATATAAGAGGTGAACCTTTGTGGCTGAGGTTGGTTTGGTTACCTGACTATAATTTGTTTACTCTTGTGCCCCCACATGGGTTTCACCCAGCATGTAAGAAAGAGAACAACAAACTAGCAACCCTGAGTTGTCTATACAATCACATCGGGGAATTCTAGCAATGAATTTTAAAATTATCAATCTGTTTACAAAAAGTCTGTGTCTATTAGTGTCTAGTGATGCTTGGTGTATAAAGCGCTGCTTCTCAACAGGGATGGGGGCAGTTGTGTGGCACCCCTCCCAAAGGGACATTTGTCAGTATCTGAAGACATTTTTTGTGGTCACAGTGTTGTGAGTGGGGACTGCTACCAGTGTTTAGTGAGGACAGTCAGAAATGTACTCATTGTCCTACAATGCGAGAGACAGTTTCCCCATAACAAAAAATAATCTGGCCCAAAATGTCAGTAGTGCCAAGGCTTGAGAAACTCTGGTATAAAGATGCAACTAAAACTAAAGAAAAAGACTGAACTTTTAAAAGGTGTTAAACAAGTTTACTGACTACTTTCATTTGAAGTACTTTTCTCCTAAGGATCCCCAAACTTGAAGTTAGCACGGTCAAGTCACCAGGGTACATAGATAGCTGGTCTTCTCAAGGCTCTACTGCAGGGGCAAACCCTTCAGCACCCTGGCTAAGTTGAGGAGCAATCAGGGTAAATTGATCCATCACAATTTAGTCCTCAAGATTCTTCCATGTGGAAGACACCAGAAACTAAACCTGCTATGCAGCAAGTGTCTCTTATCAGAACAGCATTTTAACTTCATATTTAATTAATGAGAAGACCAAACATTAGAAATTCAAAGGCCACTAGGTCTACAAAATTAATTTTATGCAACTGTTAATTTTAATTTGCCTCTTTTTAATGCAGAAGTCATTTCTTGACTGTCTGGTATATTGCAGGCACTACAAAATGAATAAGGGGGAGTTCCCTGGTGGCCTAGTGGTTAGGATTCTGGGCTTTCACTGCTGTGGCCCAGGTTCCCTCCTTTCTCATTCACTCCCTGGTCAGGGAACTGAGATCCCACAAGTCACAAACAGTGCTCTCTCCCCTGCCAAAAAAGAAGAGTGGTTTTGTTTTTGGGTTTTTTTTGGTTTTTTTTTTTCAAAAAAGAATAAGACACAGCCACATATTTTCAATGAGCTCATGATCCTAAAGACATAAAAGGAGGCAAATCACCAACAACTGTAAGAAAATGCTGTATGATATAACAGAAATATGCCCAGAGTGCTAAGGACAGAGAAAAGAAGTATTTAGATAAATTGTGGTATGGGTAAGTTTGCCAAAGGGAAAATGCCTAAGCAGTCTGCTAGGATGAGTAAGAATTGCCGGGGTGGAATAATGGGGATGACTATTTCAGACAGAGAGAAGGGCACAGGCAAAGGGGTTGGTGTGGTGGGGAAGCTGTGAAAGCAATGGGATCCCTAGGGACTCCGGAAACTGTCAGTGATGGCAGAAGCCAAAGTCCCTGTGGAGCAATGGCAGAAGGTGACATGGAAAAGCAAGAAGAGGCTGGCACGGAAGGCATGACTATGTACAGCAGGAAGCGTTCGAAGGACTTTAAGAAGAATTACAACATCAGCTTATATTTTCAGAAAGATACTACTCCATTGTGGAGGATGAACCAAAAAGAAGTGAAAATGAAGACAAGGCAATGGAGTTAAAAGATAATTTAGCAAGTAGAACTGACAAGACTGGTTGAATCAAGAGTAACTCCCAATTTCTGTAAAGCCATTGAGAAACAGTGCTACCTTCCTAACTAGAGCAAGAGGAAGCTTGGCAGAGTGAAATGCTGAGTTAAGTTTGAGACAGAGACCCTATACTGGCAGGAATTTTATCCTTGTTCAGTGCTGTGGCTCCCTACACCTATTATTGTATGCCTGGCTTACAGTAGGCATCATTAAATAGCTAAGTAAATGTCTGAATAAACAATGAAATTTGTTGGTTTTCAGGTACCTGAGATACTCAGATGAATCTGTACTAAAAATTTTCAATATATCTCTGAAACTTAGGGAAAACATTCTCAATATATAATTGGCAAATAGCCAAGAAGTAGACAAAGGCCACCTCAGGAAATAGCGACTTTTTTCTTTGTTTTGTGACTACATCACTTGGCATGCCGGATCTTAGTTCCCCAACCAGGGATCCAACCTGCGTCCCCTGCATTGGAAGTGCAGAGTCTTAACCACTGGACCATCAGAGAAGTCCCTGAAATAGTGACTATTAAAGGAGTAAGAAAATGGACTAGAAGACCATAGGCTAAAGAAAGAGAGTGAGAAGCAATGGCAGCAACAGAGGAGAGAGTTTTAACAGAAGCTTTCCCTCCCCCGCAAAAGCAAGTATTAAGGAGAAAATGTTCACCGTCATCCAATACCAAGGAGGGGTCAAGTGACATAAAGATTCTAGGCACTGCAGTATATATAGGACATCCAACAAGTCTGGAAACCAAGACATTATTATTTTATTGTATTGCCATACAGTACTGATAAGCTATTTATTATGTACAGTAATCTGCATTTCTAAACTTTATGGACACTGTACACCCTGGGTTTAGAAACTTTGAGGTCACCCTTTGGGAGAATATGCTTCAAGGAGGCAACATTTTGAGAGAGAATGGGGTAAGGAATGAAGAGAGCACAAGAAAGAATGGTTGTGGGGCCCATGTTATTTGTTCACAGTGTTTCATTGGGAAGGAGGGAGAGAACTGGGGCAGGAGAAAGGGAGATGTAGCCTCCAAGGAAGAACGTAGTTTGGTGGCCAAGTTATAGCAGGCAGTGTCCCGTGTGCCAGTTGAGCCTGACGCCCCGCTGTTGTCAACTTACTCATTCTTCACAAAGGCATGCTTGTTGATGGTCTCCACAACATCTCTGAAGAGGATCTTTGAAGTGAGCGTGTAACCATGGTGCACAACCGGCTCTCCGTCCGGGCCATCCCAACAGTCAACTGCCAGAAAAAGAACATCATGTCAGCAACTCAAAGTTTCTGGTATTTCCCAATATTTCTGGAAGTATCAGACAAATATTAAATTTATTGTTTGAGATTATATACTACGATGATCATAACAAAGATGTCAGACCAAAATGAGTGTTCTGGCATATTTATCAGGATAAGGAATTAAAGATTATAAATTATTTACTGTGAATACTTATAGTTAACAAGGAGGTCATACTCACAATCAGCTTAGTGTTTACCAAGAACTCTCATCAGAAACTGACCTAAATCCAAGAGACTCAGAGAATGAACTTATGGGTGCCAGGGTAGGTGGGGAGGAGGATGGGGAGAAGGGATGGTTAGGGAGTTTGGGATGGACATATACACACTACTAAATTTAAAATGGATAACCAATAAGGACCTTCTGTGTAGCACAGGGCACCCTGCTCAATATTATCTGGCAGCCTGGGTGGGAGGGGAGTTTAGGGAAGAATGGATACATGGGTATGTATAGCTGGCTCCCTTCGCTGTTCACCTGAAACTATCATAACATTGTTCATCAGCTATACTCTAGTACAAAAGTTTTTCAAAAAAAAGAAAGAAAGAAAGAAATTTATCTAAATCCAACTGAGCATGCTTGAGGACAGCGAGATTTCTTAACAGATTATTTCTCTAATTTTACTTCTTCTTATTCACTTTACTGTTCTTTCATGAATTCTCAATGACCCTCTCAAATCAAAACCAGAGCTTTTCATTATTGTTCACTTAAACTCATTATGTTTTCATTAGATTTATTTCCATTTTATTAATTCTACAATTGTTCTAAAATAGCATTGACTTCTGAAGTTCAAATCTTCAGGCCCTGCTAAGATTTATGTGAACATGGACAAATGATTTAATAAATTAAAGTATTGGTTTTCCGTCCATAAAAGGAAAACTAAGAACAAGACTTGAATCATAAGTTTGAGTGATTTATAAATAAGTACCTGTGAAGTCGATTATAATCCTGCATGGCACATAGTAATCATTATTGTTATTGACACTATTGATACTGTTATGCATATGGACAAACTCACTGACCCCCAGCTGAAGAAACACAAAAGCTTCCTCACCATCCTCCCTGACTCATAGTTTGTCTTCCCTTGTTTTACATTCCACTAAAGACTAATTTCTCCAAACACTGCTTTCTCCATGTCACTACTTTGCCTAGAAGCCTATTCAGTGGATAATACAGCATCCAGTACATATTATGTACTCAGTAGATTATGTCAAATTTATTAATAAATAGTCTATGGAAGCTGCTGCCTGCTTAACCCCAAGGTCCCTCCCTATCTGTGCTGTTAGAGACTTGTCATTCAGCTAAACCTGTCTTCTCTCTGGCCCTGGTTCAGAGCTGGACTACAATTCCAAGCTTCCCTTGCAGTAGGACATGCTACTGAAGTTTGGGTAGAAGCGATGTGCACCACCTCCATGTCTAGTCTAAGAAAACCTGCCTTACATAGTCATTCATGCTCCCTCTTCTGCTGTGATTTGCAAGTTGTGCTGAAGATGGCACAGATGCTGAGGGAAAGAGCCTGCACCCCTAAATCACTGCCTGAAAGACTCCCCCATTAGGAACAGCTATTTTGGACTTCACATAAAAAATAAACTTCACTTGTTTTAAGGCACTAGGATTTTAGGCTTAACTGTCTAAAAAACTAGTTAATATCCTAGCTCCTGTTTGACAAGTTGAACTTTTTTTTTCTCCTACCAACCAGACTACCAGACTTCTTCCAGTTAGGCAAGCTTCCTCACATACTATCCTACTTCCATGTCTTTGCTTCTTTCATTTAAGGTCAACTGACATGTCCTCCTTCACTTTGCTCATCTCAGTCCCAATCAAGGGTCAAATCCTTAATTAAGGATTTGGATCCTAAACAAGGATAACCTCCATAGATAACCTTGCCAGCTCTCATGATGTTGCCCTTTCTTATGATAGGGGGTCACAAATTCAAATACCAACAAAACCTGAAAGTGAAAGCATTAGTCACTCAGCTGTGTCCAACTCTTTGCCACTCCATGGTCTGTAGCCCTCTGGATTCCTCTGTTCATGGGATTTCCCAGGAATGAATACCGGAGTGGGTGGTCATTTCCTTCTCAGGGGATCTTCCCAACCCAGGGATCGAACCCGCGTCTCCTGTATGGGCAGGTGGATTCTTTACCACTAAGCCACCAGGGAAGTCTTTGGGCCTGAATGAAGTAAAAAATATGAAGGTATCTTCTCAGAAGAGAAGCTCCATCCATCTTTTGACATGTATTTTATATTCTTTGTCTTTGAATATGGACATGAAAAAAATAAGATATTTCAAAAGTATGTAACTTAACAATATACCCTAATTTATATCCCATCTTAGAAGAAAAAGGGCATAGCAGGGTTCCTCATAAATGAGTTACTATCTTTTGAAAAAGAATGCAAAGTAGTAGGCAATGCCACACTAACTTGATTATCATATACCCATAAAAATATCTCTTCATAAGTAACCACAGTAGTCGTGTGGTGTTCTTTTGCTAACATTTATAATAAGGAGAATTTGCACAGCTGAGGATGGCCTCCTAACATTTACTTTTTAGGTCTATTTTACCACTTGTCTGCTAAAGGAGGAAAACAACACTCTCAAATGGTGCTGGCATGTGAACGACGAGCATCCACAGCTGAGTTCAAATGGCCATGAAGACCTCTTGTAAGAGCTAGTGCTGCGATGAGAACACTGGCGAAGTAGGAATCCTCTAACCAATTTCCTGGCCACGAAATAGCCAGGCCCAGTTTTTCAATCAGACCGCACAGTAGAGGCCCCCAAAAGCACCCTGACAAAGAGCTGGTCAGATCTGAGGGCCAGCTGAGAGGTTAACATGACAGCTTTTCACAGTGGAACTTAGAAATGTTCCACCCTGATAGTGCTCCCGGAGATAACAAGGGAAAGCTGTAAACCGATTATAATGGCAATGCAACATCAGTTCCATAATGAGAGTGAAAATCCCCTGGATAGAACATCCATATTTATTAAGCAACTAGGGCTGAAAATCAAGGGAAATGAAAGGCCATGTAAAAAAAAAAAAAAAAGTTGTCTATGTGATTTGTTGACACTTCATCAAAAATAAGACTGATTAGTGTTTCTCAAGACACCATATACACCCTGACCAAGGACATTGCCGCAATGTTGGGAAGCACAATATTAACAGCACACAAGCTTGAAAGTGGAGAGATCCTTCAGGTCACAGTACCATGAAGAAACTGTCCAGAAGCATTACTCTCCATCTCTAAGTATTACAGTTGCCAAGAGCTGCTTCAGAAAATTATCTGTGGGCCTGCAGTTTTTAATCCACCACCTGCTACATTCTATAAATCAGGTTCCTTAAATCCTAGCTGCAGCTGCTTAACAATAAAAACAACTTCCTCCGGAACCAAGGCAGATAAAGCACAGCTGGGTGTCTATAGATTGGTGCCTCCGAACCCAAGATGGAAGTGTAAGCTAAGATCGTCAACTTGTCAGGAGAGCACGAAAGATCAGGTTATCAAGTTCTAAAGTCTTTAGGAACATGTAGATATTTAGATGCCAAGCAAACGCCTCCTATTAAAGTCAACCTTCCCTCTGTGCTTTGCATTATGCTTTCTGGCCTTCCTTACGTGACCAGATGGCCTACATTTGACCTCACCTTGGGCTGGTCATGTCATTCAATGCTTGTTCCTCCAAAGACCACACAGGCTTCCTGGAGAAGCAAAGTGGTGCAGTCAGACAGCCTGGGTTGAAATACCAGCTTCCAACCTTTCCAGCTACGGGACCTTGAGTCACCAACACTACCCCTCTTCTTAAGGAGATCACTCCATCTTCCTTAGTGCTGTAAGAACTAAATGAGAATGTATGGAAAGCAATTAACCAGAACCTAGCCCACAAAAGGGGATGAAATCATGGTGAATTCCCTGTTCCTTCCCAGGACATTAAAAGCCAAGGTGACCCCCATAGTTTCAAACAGGAAGCTGAGTGCGTACAAAGCTGACCAAGTCTCCCAGATAATGCACTTCTTCTTCTCGACAAAACCTTCCAGAAAGAGCAGCTTGACTTTCGCTGTCCGGTTGTAGATTATTCCAATAGTGAAAACTTAAGGTCGAACCATAGAGGAGGAATTTGTTGATGCAGGTTTGGGGAAGGAGATATTTGAGAGATTGCAGTGCCCTAAAGTGGTTTTGTACATTTTCACATAGACTTACACATGAGGGTCTCTGTAAGCGATCTCGTATACTACCACATAGAAAGCTCAGAGTTGTGGAATCTTCATCTTGTCTGGATCTTTCTATTGAGCTCACACATTGTTATTTAACTGACTGATAGGAATGTCTACGTAAACATTACACAGTTACTATAAACCCAGCCCAGGGAAAGCTGAACTCATCCACCCTCTTCCTCTCAGGCCCCAGAGTAGGTGATGGCTCCATCACTCCTTCCATCTCTCCCCTGCATGCACAGCTCTCCCCTGCATGCCTTACTTCCTTCACTTTTCTCGCCAGGTCCTGCAAGTTTACTTCTTTAATATCCATATAAGCCTCTTTCTCATCTAGTCCAAGCTTTCCAAATCTAATCTTCTATGATCCTTCCTTTGAATCATTTCAATAGCTTTCCCACCATTCTCCTTGTCCCAATTTCACCTCTCTTACCCCTCTACAAACATATGTCGTTAAAAAAAATTATCTTCCTACACTGCTGCCCAAGCAATCTTTCTAAAATGCAACTGTGACCGTATCACTGTAGGTATGAAAACAATTCACAGGACCCTTATTACCTAAAACTAAACCTCAAGCTCCTTATCATAGCACTCAAAACCCTTTCTCGCAGACCCATCTATTTTCCCAGACTGACTTCTTATCTCATTTTGCCTCACCCCTTCACTCTCTGTACCCCCTCTCTACCACATATGCATCAACTGGTAGAATTCTCACACCGTATTATTGTTTTTAGTGTGCACTTCTTCTATTAGACTGTGAGCTACTTAGAGACAGAAGCCATGTCTCACATATGTGTCCTCACCCTCAGGAACCTCCTAGAAATTTAACAAATGTTGGCTGAATAACACATCATTAAGTATGTTAAAAATAAAGTTATTCTAAACTATTTTTTACCATTATTTAATCAAAAAACTTCCTAGGATATGGTGTCCATATTCATCACAATTTTTCAGCACCTGAAAGTGTGCCTCCCAACTGCTAGTACATCTCTCTCTCCCTGCTTGAACTGTAAGGGGGAGACAGGATTATGAATTAAGAATGACTTTACAGAGGAACTCTTCCCTGGTGGTACAGTGGCTAAGATTCTGCACTGCCAACGCAGGAGGCCTGGGTTCAATCCCTGATCAGGGAACTAGATTCTGCACACCACAACTGGAAAAGGACCCTGCCTACTATAACTAGAAGATTCCACATGTCCAAATAAATAAATGTTTTTTAAAAAGAAAGATAGATCACAGGTCCTGCTCACTCTTTAAAAAAAGAAAGAAGAAGAATGACTTTATAATAAGAGGAAAACTGGTTTTGATTAGCATGAGTGCATTTTTTAGGTCTCCACTATTTCCACTAGACTTTATTGACTAATGGACGTGTTCATCGACACACACTGGCGCTCAGACAAAGCACGCACCTTCCACACAGCGACAGCCCTCCTGCAACACCCGCGCGTACATGTCCACTTTGGACTGAGACAGGAGCTGGTCCCCGGTCAGGTATGTGTTGTGGGAGGAAGCAATGTAGTAGTTACACAGGGGCTGATCCATGTCCTGGTACACTTCATGATGCAGGGGGTTAAAGACGTCACAAGCAGGACTACGCATGAAGTTCGTGAAGCCTTTGGAACAGAAAGGGAAGTGTTATAGCTTCCAAGCCAGGACTTCCCTGGCGGTCCAGTGGTTAAGACTGCCTTCCAGGGCAGAGGGTGTGGGTTCAATCCCTGGTTGGGAAATTAAGATCCCACTTGCCTCCAGGCCAAAAAACCAAAATATAAAACAGAAACCATACTGTAACAAATTCAATGAAGGCTTGAAAAATGGTCTACATAAAAAAAAAAAAATCTTCAAAATAAATAAGTAAATAATGCCTATATACTTACCTGACTCCAATGAGTACAAAAGAGATCAAAGTTTGTCCACAGTGCTTATCTTATTTACCTTCAGGACAACCTTTGCAGGGAATACTGAGGCAATAGGGGATTGCCCAGGTCAAATAGTGTCAAAACTGCAATGTGGCTTTGGGGAGTAGCAGTTTAAATGTAACCTAAAGAAAAACAGACTTTTTAAGAATTTTGACTGGGGGAGTGAGGGGCTTATTGTAAAGCTATTCAGTAACTTCTGAGTTCCAGCTGTGAGTGTGCAGTGTTAAAGCCACATTTATCCAAAGTGATATACTGATCAACAGCAATCTGACAGGTTGTTAAGCTGATTTGAAAAACAGTATTGTCTGTGTCATAGTGGAGGTAAAGATTAGGAATAAGGCATAGCCTAAAATAAGAGTATAATTATTTGACTATGAAGCTGGTTTGGGAAGATGCTGATAATGGCTAGCACATTTGATAAAAGTGATAAAGTGCTGTAAGATTATGTAGAAAACCCTATCTGTTTTTCAAAAACATAAGTATCTGGGTAGGAGAGGCATTCATTAATGCATCAACAAATATGTAAATGTCCTACAAGTACTTAAGTGGTCACTAGGGTAAATCATTTCAGGTCTTCAAAAGTCCTGTGGTAAAACCACCAGTAAATATCCTGGGAAACTCTAGAGAATTTCTTCATGCTCCTCTTCGTGGTTATGGTCATAACTTAGAAAGCATGTTTAATTCCATCTCTTAAGACCCTACACCAAGGAAGTGATTCATTTATTGGTAAAGAAAGGTCCAAATTAGTTTATCTTCTCTGATTGTTTTTAAAATAGCTTTTAATTCTATAAACATTAAATCATTTCTCTTCATTTTAATTAGCCTCTGTCCCCGGAAGTAAACATACAGTATCAAAACCCCCTTGTTCACACTGAGCCTGTTTGGGGAACAGGAGGCCAACAATCAAACCTTGGTGAGATAATCCATGGCTTTGGATGCTCTTGTGGGCAGTGGGGTGTGCCAGTGCTTTTTTTAATTATCTGTTCTGCCTAGGACCTGTTCTCTTTCAGGTAGCAGGCTACAGTTCATTTCCTTATATATTTTAGATACATGGAACTTACAAATACATGCAGCTATATACACACCATTTCATTCATATGTAAAATCCTAGGAGCTAGATTCTGAGTATAGAATTGTGGGCAAATTACTTAATTTCTTTAAGTCTCACTTTCTTCAACTATAAAATGACATAGTCATTAACAAAATTTTCAGTTCCTACAACCTCTCTACCACTACCAACTAAGTAAAAAGGGTTAGTTGCCAATATTTTAAGAGTAACATGTTTATTTAAGACCAAATTCTCCTTCCTTAGGTTGAGACTATTTCTAAAAATTAGGCATTTAAGAAAAGTTAAAATATTTCTTGGCATATATCATACATAGTGGCATCAAGCTGACTTGCTCAGAGTGGAAAATGCTATTGTTATTGCAAAAGTAAGAGAAATAGCAAAATCAAGACATCTGATTTGTAGTAAATTATGTGTGTGTTGTGGATTTTGTTTGAATCATCTGTAATTTCAACAATATCTCCTGATTTCTTTTCCTAACAATTTTGCTAGAAGGTAACTTAACAATACTGAATGGAAAAATTAGAAATTAAGAATATTAATTATTTTACCTTCTATGCCAAGGACATTTTTCACCTTATTTTCTTCAGAAACTTCAAATTTCTTTATGATGTCAATACAATAGTCTGTTGTCACATTTGTCATCTAAAAAACAGAACAATAGTAGAGTACCTGTGATTTCATGAGATATTTTCCATGCTAAAAAGGCATATGGATTTTTTAAGTATCCTTGATACAATGCAAAATGGTGAAATGAGCAGTGTTTGAGGTTAGTTGTGTCATAACTACTTAATCTTTAGAAAATGATTATGAACTCAGTATTTCTCTGCATCTTTCAGATTTAATCAGTGAAAATAGTCCTTCAACTATTAGACCAATATTCTCCATGAAGCAATAAGATTAATAAAACCAAGTCAATAATCAGTGCAAATGCATGACTGAAAATCCACTCACTATAAGCTAGTAGCTAGCAAAAGTAATGCTTTCCATACAAACACTGAAGTTGGCTAACCATAAATTGTATGTAAAAAGAAAATGCTGCTAAGTCACTTCGCAACTCTGTGCAACCCCACAGACAGCCCCCACCAGGCTTCTCCATCCCTGGAATTCTCCAGGCAAGAACACTGGAGTGGGTTGCCATTTCCTTCTCCAAAGCGTGAAAGTGAGGGTGCTCAGTCGTGTCTGACTCCTAGCGACCCCATGGACTGCAGCCTACCAGGCTCCTCCGTCCATGGGATTTTCCAGGCAAGAAAATGACTCCCTACCAAAGCATAATGTTCTAGGTAAATCCACCTGTGTGTATATATCTACAGCTCCTTCCACCAATTCATGGGAGCAATCTGCCATAGTGATTCAGGAACATAAATGTTAGCAAAAGAAAATAAAAAGGTAGGTGAGAACTCTGGAATGAGAGTGCTTATATTCAAATCAACTGCCTCATATTAACATATAATATGTGCTCTTAATATTCAAATAAACTGCCTTGCTTAAGAAAACATGTAACAGCGTGTTCTTACATAAGTCACTCCCTTTCTCTGCGGCTACCTTAGAAGGTAGCTGTGAGGATTAAATAGATTAATAACCCTAAGAAAAATGTACAGTAATTTTTAGCATTTAGCATTTTCAAATGCTATTGCATTTCAAATGCATATACAAAAAAGCTGTGTATGCTAATAGTACTGAATTAGTCTCAAGTTTGCTCCCTGATAGCTCAGTTGGTAAAGAATCCACCTGCAATGCAGGAGACCCCAGTTCGATTCCTGGGTCGAGATAGGCTACCCACTCCAGTATTCTTGGGCTTCCCTTGTGGCTCAGCTGGTAAAGAATCCGCTGCAATGTGGGAAAGTTGGGTTCGATCCCTGGGTTGGGAAGATCCCCTCAAGAAGGGAGAGGCTACCCACCCCAGTATTCTGGTCTGGAGAATTCCATGGACTGTACAATCAGACATGACTGAGCCACTTTCACTTTGCTTCAAGTACATTATATGCTTACTGTGTCACTAGGAAAAGCAAATTCTGAGAATATTCTCTTTAATACTAACAAAAGATGTGATATTTTGATCAAAAATCCATTCAGTCCCAAAATTTAACAACAATATTTAAATATACTAACAAATACTGATAGAAGATAAGTTGGGAGCCAGTATTTTATATTTCTATGATATTCTCAAAAATTCCATTACCTCTTAGGTTCAATACTTACGTTCTAGTGAGCTCTAAATTCAAACCATCTATTTAATATCATTTAAATTTTTGCAGGGGAAGAAAAGCTCTACAATGCAACCTATTTTGCGTGTTTGAAAGAGCACAGAATGCTTTGTTCCCCTAAGGCTAGCTGCATTCTTTGCATAAATTTTACAGTATTTACTGCATGCAGAGGCCTCCTTAGCAGACATCACCCCAAAATACATAAATACATGATATCATGTTACCTGTGAGTAACTTGACTGAGCCAGTCTGGCTTTTGACTAGCTCATTGATTCATCTGCTATAAGCTAGAGACTTATCACATTCAGTTTAAAAGATAATTTCTCACAAAATAGAAAGAAATTGATTTAAAAAAAATTGTATGTGCAATTGGAAGACTGAGTTTACATTACAATTATTTGATTTATGAGGCCATTTGTTCAGAGATATCAGGGCCTTGCACTAGCCTCAGTCTACCAGGAGCCTGTGAGATCTAAAAACAAAATTCAAACAAACAACAACAAAAAATTCCTGGCATCCTAGGATGGAGTTAATTGCCCATGAGAACCTGTTACTAGCTCAAAACGCAAAGAATGTGCTAACAAAAATCATTGTATTTGAAAAGCATTCATTAAATTAGTGAAAATATCAGAAGGCATTCTAGAAAGCCCACAATTTTCTGAGCGCCATATAAAAATTAATGAGAGCTCATTGAAAATACAAGTATAAGAATTAACTCACTGAAATACAGTAAAACCTCATAACAATGAGAATGGAAATGTAAGCAAATCAGTTCCCATCCTTCCTCCAGCCTTGCTTTCATTTAATTAACCTCCCAAGAGCAAAATCCTGCAGTTAACAAAATTGAGTTTTTTAGACCTCACTTTGAAAGTTATACTGGGATTTTACTGTATGAATGAAGGTTCAACATACGTTAACTCTTTAGTGTCCTTTTCCCCCTTGTTTTGTGTTCTATTTAACATGACTGATAAGATGAAATAGAAACATTTTTCTCCCTCTTTCCCACGGAGTTCACTTGAAAGTCTTGTTTGCTATCAATATCTGAGCCCCTCACTGTCTCTTAACACCAACGATCATTTATTCTATATAAGGCAAATGGTGCGAAAAAGAACTTGAGGAAAACTTGATAACATGTTCATAATGTAATCAATGCTGTGCAGTTTATAAAAAGTTCTTACATCTATAATCTTTATAGTTCTTGTAAACTTAGTATTTCTATCTTCATCTTGTAAGTAGGAAAATGGACACAAAGAACGGTTATCTATCACAATTAATCATACAATCATTAAAAGGCAGAAAAAAGGTTCAAATTTCAACTTTCTGAATTCAAGTCCAAAGCTTTTTCTTTTGTTATATCTATTGTCTGGGTGTTTTTCTTTATTTCTACTGAGAAATTGAAATACTTTGAAAAGTATTTTTTTTTTAGTATAGCTGAAATTCTGGATTTTAGCTTAACTTTTGAAATTTTTGCACTTTTCAAATCCACTCATTTGACTTTGATGATTCCAGATTGGAATGATTCCCCAAACACATCAAACACAAAATCATAACATAACTTGCAAAGAATTTCAACATGGCTAAACTCTCTTCCTTTTATTTTTAGCAAAGTAATGTATTCATAATTAAGACAATCAAAACTAAGATGTTTATGACTAAAAGCAGAGTTTCCCCTCTATAAATAGAGCCACTGTCCAGAGGTAATAATGCCAACATCTCTAGATATTTTTTGTAGAATAAGTCTTTATTTTCCTAATTATTCTGTATATGATGCTATTTCCTATTTCATACAATTTAAACATTATATCTTTTTACTGTTTTACAAAAAGACAGCTCTATGGGGCCAGCAAAACTTTCTCCCTCTATCCATCCTCCTAGTAGAGATATATCTTAATTTTTATTAAACTGTTAATATAATTCTCCAGAGTATGCAAATGTTAACATTGAGTCTATTGTATAATCTGGTTGTGCTTCTGCTCCTATAGAATTTTTTTCTGATATAATTGCTGAAATTCCCATCCATCTGTTTAACTTGCAATGTTCCTATCACAAATTTTTCCCAGTGACTCTAATGGTATCTCAGAATTATTTTCCACATCAAGGCAACAGGTAATTTCATTTTCTCCTCTATAAAGGTCCTCCTTCTTTCAGGCTGGTTGAGTTCTAGAATTTCACTCAGCTTTTTGTCCTAACTTCATTGTGTCATTCTTATTGAAGAGCACTTGAGAAGTAAATTATTTATTTCTTGTACATATTTTTGTGTGTTATCTGTTTTTTTTTTATTCTGTGTACACATTTGGTTGACAAATTAACCAGGCAGAAAGTTCTAGGTCAGAAATCATTGCTTAATGTTTTCTGGCTTCCAAAATTGCTGTCGAGAAGTCTGAAGCCATTCTGATTCCAATTCTTTCCACAGGACCTATTTTTTGTCGTCGTTAATTTGGTAAGGGATTTTTTCCCCCTTTTTGCAAGCTCTTAGGGGTTCACTTTAACATTAGCATTGCAAAATTTCACTGTGATTTGTCTCTACGTGGATCTTTCTATATTCACTGTGCTTGGCATTCAGTGGACGCCAACAGTTGAGACACCCCTACCTTTTGGTGCTAATCATCTTTTTATCACTCGTTTGATAATATCCTCACTTCTACCTCATCTTTTTCTGTAACTCCTGTCATTCAGATAGTGGACCTTCAGGATTAATCTAATAATTTCCTTCTCATTTACCAATTTCTTTCTTATCTATTTCTTCTTTTTAGGGAAGTTTTCTCAACTTTATCTAAGACAACTAACAAATGTAGTTCCCTGCTCTTCTCTTCCTCTGAGTCTTCTTTTCTCATTGCATCTTGCTCTTTCTTCGTGGCTGCAACTTTTTTAATTACTCTGATGTATCAATGTCAGTTTTTAAAGGTTCCTTCCCCTGCATTGTCTCTTTCCTCTAAGTTTCTTGAATTACTTGTTTGCCTTTGTCTCTTTCTTTATAGCAGAGGATTTACTCAAACATGTGGTAAACTCTGGTTATTTAAAGCTCATTTTTTAAATTGAATATTTAAAAACCTATTTAAAACTAAGGCAAGGAAAAATTGGTTGAAAGCTCTGTGTTCTTGAGCAGAGCTTACTGACTGTGAGCTTCACTATAGAGTTCTCCAGTGGGACTCTTAGGAAATTTCTGATGTAAATATCTTTAGGGGGGGGTTCCCCTTGAGTTTATTTCCTGTAGATGGAGACATGGAGGGAGAATCCATTCCATTTCTCTCCCCTTGCTCTGGTGCTGCTGGCAAACCCTGGCTTGAGGCTTCATAACTACAGTCTCTGCTTCCATCTTCACATAGCCACCTTCTTCTGTGTGTCTGTGTCTTCTTTTCAGTTGCTTATAAGGACACTCATCACTGGATTGAGAGTACACACGAAATTTAGGATAATTTCATCTCAACAACCTTTAGTACATCTGCAAAGACCCTACTTTCAAATAAGGTCACATTTACAGATATAGGGAGTGAGGACTTGGACATATCTTTTCATACTACTATTTAACCTACCGAAGTCTGTAATATTCCTCTAAGGAAATTTTTCCAGTGTCCTACTTGGAAGGGATGAACCCAAGATCTGAACACCAAAAGAGGGCTGTGGTTCTCACACTTCAGCTCACACATGTTCACTTAATCTTTGTACTCATTACCTGTTTCCAAAACTTAAAAGACTTAAAACCACCACCACTTATTCACAACTAGGTAGGATGGTAAGTGGGACTAGGTCCAGCCACACAATTATTCTCTTTTCACCTGGGGGTTTCTAGGTAAAAACAGGCAGCTAGTCACATGACTACAGTCATGCAGTCCAAAATGGCTTTACCAACATGGCTGTGGTTGCTGTTGGCTGGGCCTCTTTATGTGGTCTCTCCTCCTCGGAGAAAGTACCCAGCTTCCTCGCATGATAGTCTCACAGCCCCAACAGGGCATGAAGTGAACTGCCAAGACTCCCTGAAGCCTACATTCCTTGTACATCAGTTCTGCCACAATCCACTAGTCAAACCAAGTCATGAAGTCAGCCCAGGTTCAAGGGGCAGAAAAACAGACTCCACTTCTTGACAGGAGGAGAGGCAAAGTCATGTTGTAAAGCAACACACTCACAGGGACATGGGGACCACTGGAGCCACCTTTACAAGCCACCTGACACATCCCCTATGACTCAGTGCCCTCGCTCAGGTGTGCCTGCTGTGACTGAGTCCAGAGGCTTCCGGTCCACCCTCCTCCAGTTCTTATTTTCAGTTTCACGCCAGGGTGTAGAAGGGACAGCTGCCCTGCTACCACAGGGAGGGGAGAGGATCTGGAGCCCTAGCAGCATCTGGATCAGACTTCCAACCAATGCTTGTGCTTTCAACCCCTGCTCCTCTCCTGTTTCCAGAGTATTGTGTGAATTTCATTCTTGAGCTTTCTTGGGTTCTTCCAGGCAAATGAACGTGTTTTGTAGCTTCTTGCTCAGTGGGCTTGGGGTTCAGTGCTCTGGGCTCTCCTTCAGGTCAGACAAGTTTCAAGATTTTGCTGTTTCTGTATCCTCTCCTATTCTCTTTGTCCTTGCAGTTTTACAGGGGGCAGGGGTCTTTTTACTATATTTGGGGGCAATTTCAGGAGGGAGAAGAGAAACATCTCTAGATGAATGCTCATTCAGTTTCCAACTGAAGAAGACAACCGTGACAACTGTTTATCTCCCCAAAATGACTACTCTAACTCATCCTAAAATTACGGTGCAAATTTCAAAGCATTTAAACACAAAGCTATTTCATAGACAATGTCTTTTGGGAACTGTATTCAAGGGGGAAAATATTACAAGACACAATTACTCTGAACAGTCTCTCAACTGCTTCAATTGTGAATGATTAAGAAAAATGAAACAGATTTGGGAAAGACTCTTAATGGAATGCTTTTTATGATGTGGAGAATGCTTTAAAAACAAAAGGTAAAGGAACACTAACACCAGAAAGGGACAGTTCTAGCAGAGAAGAATTTATAATTATTTCCCACATGAGAGGTGATGTTAGAATGACCCCAATTCTCACCAAACCAGTCTGGATTCAGCAAAGGGTAATGAAGGGAGAGGGCAAAAATGACACTTAGATAATTGGATCAGAAGAATCAAGGGTATGTCTCAACAGAAAAAACATAAAAGCAAAATGAGCAACTGTTAGAACCACAAAGGGATAATATATAGGTCTATGTCATATAAAGTTCAATAAGAAGAGGGCCTTCTAGCATGGGATCACAAAAGTTCTGAAAATTCCTCTGGAATTAACTAACCACATGCATATTTCAGATAAAAAGCCATACATAAATAGAAATCTGCTTTTGACTCATCTATGGCAGTGCCTTTGCTCTTGGTTAACAGCTAGAAGCATTTGCAAACTATAAAGATGCTTCAATATTCCTGCCTTCTCTTCCTCACTCTTCAATACAAAAGAAACAAAAGGATTTAAAAAAAAAAAATGTAGAGGCTTGCTAAGAAAGGCTGTCAAGGAAGGTGGAGGGAATGAAATCAGATTCTTACTCCTAAACCAAAACTCTGAAAAGAATCAAACATAAAATACATTCAGCTCCAAGGAAGGAATGGAGATGCAGATGTGGAAAGTGGACTTGTGGACACAGTGCGGCAGGGAGAGAGTGGGATGAATGAAGAGGGTAGCATCAATTATACACAATCAGGAATAAGATGGATGGCTGGTCCCTTTCTTCTCTGTTAGAACTATCCCTTTCTGGGAGGTTGCTGAGTAGCACAGGGAGAGCCTAGTCTGCTGCTCTGTGATGACCTGGAGGGATGGGATGGGGGTAGTGAGGGAGTCTAGGGAGGGAGGGAATATATTTATAATTGTGGTTGATCTGCACGGTTGTACAGCAGAAACCAACACAATACTGTAGAACTTCTAAAAAAAATTTATATATATATATATATTTTAAAAAAATAGAAAAACTGGAAAAGGGTCTCTACCAACCCTTGTACTCTAGAACCACAGACTAATGGATGTGTGTGATGTTGATCTGTGGATGCAAGCAAGTGACGCGAGGGAAAATCCAGCCAACTGGCTTCTTCCCTAACTGGCATTTCTTCATGGATATAAAAGGCAGTGAGAATTTCTCTGAGCACATCACATTTTAAGGATAAAAGTCCTAATCAAACAGCAATTGGACTTGTCAAAGTCTTCAATTTTCAAAGTGCTTCAGTGAAATAAAAATGTCTGGCCTACAGGCCAACATTTGAATTCCCATAATCCTGGACAGCATATGTGGCCAGCAGTGATATTTCATTTCACAACTGAGTAAATCTGTAAAATTTGAATACGCTGGTGTCTACACCAATCTGATGCCATCAGAAATAAATGAATTACTGCCATACAGATTGTCAAATTGCCTCAGATTTGTTACACTGTGAAAATCCCATTTCGAAACTCAAAACCCTATAAAACTCTTGATTAATGACTCTCCTGCTGCACATTTAGATTATGTCCAATTTTTCTCTATGTTAAAAAATGCTGAAATGCACAACTTGATAACTTTTTTCTATGCACAAATATTTCCTTAGGATGAATTATTAGAAGTAAAATGGATTGGTCAAAGTCATATATTATGTAAAAATTGATAAATAATAAAACTACCCCATAGAAAGATTGTATCATTTTACAACTTCACCAGAAATATATGTATACCATGTTTCATACTATATTTTAACCTTTATTAATTTGGTGGCTGAAAAATAGTCTCTTGGTTTTACTTCACATTTTTTTAGTTACTAGTGAAGGATGAACATTTTTAATGTTATTGACATTGTAAAATTTTTTATGTTTCAAATGTTTTGCACATTTTTCTACTGAGTATTCATTTCTCCCCCCAGTAGTCTGTAGAGCACTTTCTACGCTGGGGAAATTCACTATTTCTCTCTTTTGTATATTGTATTTTCTTAGTTTGAACCTGACATTCATTTCATGATGTTTGATATATTGGACCACATGCAAAAGTTTCAGGACACTAATATTTTCCTTATGGTTTGTGCCTCTTGATACATGATAATTTTTAAAAATTTATTTTGTATTAAATCCACATGTAGCTTCAAGCTAGTTTAGAAAATTAAATTGGAAATGGGTAATCATCTGCCAGGAGCAGAAGTCACGGAACACTGGCTTCTATTTTGCCCAACTAAAATTTTCTGGTTGAATGTCAATATAACAAAGGGAAGCAAAAAACACCTGCCCCTTAGCAAGTGACATCCACTACTACTATTCAGATAGATTGGGTAAATTCCGCTAGCACAAATGAATTTGAAGTCAGTATCTTTAAACATTTTAATTTTTCACACTGTTGTGCTTCCAAATATCTCTGTCAAAGGGCTTTCACATTCATCACCCCTATCAATTTTTAATCTGACACTGTGAGATAAGGAAGGTAGGTACTAACTCCCCTTTTTACAGATTAGGAAACCAAGGCTTGGAAACAATATTGATTGGCCTGTGCAAGATTCTCCATCCAATAAAGCTTACTGAAACTAACACCACGTTGTAAAGCAATTATCCTCAAAGTAAAAAAAAAAAAAAACTTGCCAGGAGTGAAATGCAGACCTTCCAGACTCTTGGTCTAATGGTCTTTCCACTATAGTACCAAGAGTTCTTCTGATGAGAAAGTGGGAGTAGTTATAATTGCAAGAAACAGGGTACTAGAGGTTTAGAAAGGCATATTCTCTGGGGAGAAAAAATTCTTCTATTACCCAATTCCCATTTTCTACTTGTCTTAGAGCTAACTTTGTTAATGGAGAATCTTAGCCTTTGCCAAATTATCAAACTAATTTAATAACTGATTGTGATAAAACATTTTGCTAGTACTATCTGGCTTAATCTTTAGGAAAGCAACAATGAAATTTATAAATCTGTTATTGCCAAAATGTATGTGATGGTGGTAATGGAACAAAGTAAATATTACCAGGTCTAGTGTCTTTTTTCCTGACACCACCGAATCTCTGATTCTCTGACACCAACTGTGTTCCAATGATGCAACTCAGTTCTGACACTGACCACCTGGAGTTAGCATTAGACCTCACAAGACTCAGGCCCACAGGCTGCCCCTACTTCAGACGCCAGCCACAAATGAGGCGCTTAGGCTACCCCAGTTCTACCTGACCTATTAACAAATCTGGGAGTTCCGTCAAGGAATAATCAGAACTGGACAGTGGGTTAAAACTAAAAACAGATTTTATTTGGTAATTACTGCAAAAGGGCAAAAGAGAACTCAGTATAGAACTGATTCAATTTTGAGTACAAGTAGGGATTAACAGCCAAGGAGCAAGGTAGGGGTCAGCAGGTGGAGGTGGGGATTTTGGCTAACCCAACCTAATAGAATTCTTCCTGAAATGCAGGCCAAGGTGATCAAATATCACCCAGGGAATAGTGATAGATGAGGAATTTCGTCAGACATCAAAGGTGACTAGATGTCAAGGATAGGGATTCTGGTTAAACCAACTTAGAATTACTGCTACAGCTGGGCTCTTGAGGGCAAGGCCAAGGGATAGAACCCAATGGAAAAAATGGCTCCAAAGAGCCTGCCTAGAGTTTGTTTAGTTAAGGAGAAAGTCTTCCTCAGTTCCTGTGACTCAGTTTCTAAGATTTACGAGAATGACTTACAGAACTCAGAAAGGTGCTTTACTCACCATTACCAGTTTATTATCAAGGATACAACTCAGGAACAGGCGAGGTGTGAGGGAAGATATTTACCAATGAGGTACTATTTTGCTAGTTAAGAATTATGTCATATGGCAGATGAATGGATAAAGAATAGGTGGTCCATATATGCAATGGAATATTACTCAGCCATAAAACAGAATAAATTTGAGTCAGTTCTAGGTGAATGAATCTGGAGCCTATTACTCAGAGTGAAGGAAATCAGAGAAAAACAAATATTGTGTATTAAAGCATATATATGGGATCTAGAAAAAAAAATGGTACTGAAGAACCTACTTGCAGGGCAAGAATAGAGACGGGAACATAAAGAATAGACCTGTGGACCCAGTGGGGAAAGGGGAGGGTGGGATGAATTGAGAGAGTAGCATTGAAACATGCACGTTACCATATGTAAAACAGATAGTTAATGGGAAGTTGCTGTAACACAGGGAGCTCGATTGGTGTTCTGTGACAGCCTAGATGGGCTGGGGGTGGGAGGGAGGCTCAAAAGGGAGGAGACATATGTATACTTATGGCTGATTCACACTGTTGTATGGCAGAAACCAAGACAACAATGTAAAGCAATTATCTTCCAACTGAAAAAAAAGAATTATGTCATAGGAGACTTCCCTGGTGGTCCACTGGCTCAGATTCCATGCTTCCAATACAGGGAGCCCAGGTTTGAGCCCCAGTCAGAGAACTAGATCCCACATGCTTCAACTAAGTCCTAGTACAGCCAAATAGATAATTTTTAAAAAGAATTATAGTTAATAAACACCTGCTATATTACTAACATAAAGAAAATATTACCTAAAAGGAAACACATGAGACAGTAGTCACTACTCTGTGGAAAAATATGCATATTTAAGGTTAAAATTATGTATGTGTTCAATTTACTAATTCAATTTCTCTAAAGCTGCTGGGCACACATTTTTAAAACCTCACAGATAAGAGTTTTTTGGAATTATGATATTTACCCCATTAGCCTAAATTTAAAATATACCTACACCGAGTGCCCAAGAGAAACCCATGTATCTTTCACAAGCGTTTTTAAGTAAGCATTCAGTTTAACAGTCTAATGATACCTTTTGTTCCACCTTCAAAAACTGAGCCAGTTCTTCCACAGTTAGATGATCTTTCTTGTCACTGTAGCTCAAAAGCAACAGATAAAGGTCCCGTCTCAAAGACATCATTTTGTAAAACACACAGAATTCTTCAAAAGTCAGAGTTCCCTGATTCTCATCTGTGTCCGCTTCCTGAAAGAGGCATAGAAAAAATAAAGCAGTAGGAGTTTGAAATAGGAAATTCAGTAGCGGGAAATAATATTTACAATAAAAAGCTAATACCCATGTTGCAAATGGTAAACAGGTTCTTTTCAAGAACACATGGATCATTTTAAAAATTGACTATACATTAGGCCACAATAATGTTTCAAATTATAAAGACTCAACTTTATAAAAACTAATTTTTCTGACCACAGTAAATTTATAAAGCAACAAAGAAAGCTTAGAAAACTTTGTCTGGAAACAACCCATTTCTAAACAGGAAATTAAACAGAAGGAAACACATTCATCACGTATTAAAACCTGTGTGGTGACATTAAAGCAGCAGTTAGAGGGGAACTTGAAGTTTTCAACTTGTTAGAAAGCAAGGTAAATTAAAATCAGATGCACTAACAATTCAATTCCGAAAGCTAGCTACTAAAAAGTTAAGCTAAGGAAAATAGAAGGAAATAAATTATAAACACAAGAAGAAAGCTAAACAAAATGAAATACGAGAAGATAAAACATCAAAAGTGAGCAACTGAGCCAAAAGCTGGTCTTTTGACAAAACTAATAAAAGGAATCTTGGAGAAGACTAATCATAAGCAAAAGAGAAAATACATTCAATATAGGAGAAAAACACTAGTCTCTTATCAGCTTCTAAACTGTGATTCAATCAAATGTAATTTTTACCTGTAAAAGAATCTCTTAATTCTACACAGATAGCTTATTGCTCTTATATCCAGCAGCATCATTGGTACCTCCCTGCCTGAAAAATCCATTTGCATTTATCTCTAGTTGAAATTATTTGCTCCTATTAATTATTGAGCAAGGATCTTTTACCATGTACTTGCCTTCTGACTGGCTGAATTTGTCATAAAACCATAAAACTGCTGGGACTATATAATGAGTAACCAATCCATTTACATGATCTCTACTCTAAGTGAACACACTTGTGAAACCAAACAAAAACTGACAGGGGATGAATGGCATTTTGAAATCCATAGATTTTGTGACATATAGTCAGCTGGTGTATGGTTTTAAACATAGCTTTGAAAGTCAAAGTGTGTATAAAAATGTATCTTTTTAAACTCTGCTAACCCTGCCTCAACTATGAACAAACAGACCTATACTTACATCACACAGAGTTTCTTTTTGAGGCTGATTGCTGTTTCTTTCTGTCATTTTAAAAGCAGTGATAGATTGATCTACAGAATACCAATAATTTTGGTGTTTGAGGCTCTTGGCTATAGTCTTTGCATCCTAAGAAAGTAGGTCTAATGTTCATATTTCTGCTATAGTTTTTTTCAAAATGTGTAACACTGGATAGAGAGATGATACATTTTTCAAGATTTCCTTGGAAATGCCTAAACCATTAAGAACAGTACCACTCTGAGGTTTTAAGCAATAGCCTCATAGACTTCAAAAAAAGCTATCCATACCCTAACAGATTACTTTTAAAAATCAGTTGAATCTTGCATTGCAACAAGAAGGCAAAGACAATTCCAGGAAGGATTTAATGTCTTTACCAGTAATTCAGTAAAAAAAAAAAAGAAGAAGAAGAAAGAAAGAAAAGAGTATGCTCCCTAAAATACTACTAAGATCCTTGTTCCCATTACTCCACCTTGAGCTACATGCAAAATCTGTGGTAGAAACAATCTACATTTACACTAGAAGCCCAGCTACTTCTCCAGTCACTTCTTGCTTGAGAAGTCTTTCAATCTTTAAATTCAAAGTCACAAAGAGAGACCTTAATGCTTTAAAATGTCTCCAAAATAGAAGGGAACCTTGCTACACTGTAGGTGGGAATGTAAATTGGTGCAGCTGCTATGGAGAGCAGTATCGAGGTTCCTTAAAAAATTAAAAATTGAGCTACCATATGACCTTGCAATCCCACTCCTGGGCATATATCCAGAGAAAAACATGATCCGAAAGGATACATGGACCCCAATGTTCATTGCAGCACTGTTTAAAATAGCTAAGACATGGAAGCAACCTGAATATCCATCAACAGAGGACTGAATAAAGATGCGGTGCATATATACAATGGAATATTACTCAGCCATTAAGAAGAATGAAATAATGCCATTTGTAGTAGCATGGATGGACCCAGAGAGTGTCATACTGAGTGAAGTCAGACAGAGAATCTAGAAAGAAATGATACAAATGAACTTACAAAACAAAGAGAATCACAGATTTAGAAAATGAACTTATAGTTGCAGGGGGGAAGGGATAGTTAGGGACTTTGGGAAAGTCATGTACACACTGCTATATTTGAAATGGATAACAAGCAAGAACCTACTGCACAGCACATGAAACTCGGGTCAATATTCTATGCAGCTTGGATGGGAGGAGGGTTTGGGGGAAAGTGGATACATGTATATATATGGCTGAGTCCCTTCGCTGTTCACCTGAAGCTACCACAATACTGTTAATTGGCCATACCCCAGTACAAAAAATAAGAATTTTAAAGTTTGGGGAACAAACACTTCTCCAAAGTATTAACTTTGAACTCATAAGACTTTTGACATAAACATTTCATGGTTTATCCTCAAAATACTTGTGCATTAGAGACAAAAGGTATCTGAAGAGGGTTAAAAATACAGAAGTAAAAATAGGTCAAAATTTTGTTACTTTTCTTACTTCCAAAAAGTACTCCCCAGATCATTATTTTTGTAGGTATAGACTATGCCCCCCTCTAAAAGTGTGTCCTCTCTGATTTAATCAGGGCTGTCTCTCCAGTATGATGAACACCTATGAAAAGGAACAGATGGGAGATGGGGCTCACAAAAGAACAAAAGTTAGGTGTCACAGGGAGTGCCAGGAACATGGCGAACCTTTCCATGTAGTTTACAAACAGTTCACTCTGTGACAAGTCAGTTCACCTCCAAAGTCCCTCTCTCCATCTCTAGTTCCTTTTATAGTGTGTTTCATTCCTTCCTTTTCTTTCCTTTTTCTTCAGTGCAATGGGACCAAGTTCCCACAACGCAAACTATCTCCAGCTCCCAAGGACAGGACGACAGGATGTGTAACTATAAGAGGTCACAGGTCAAAGCCAGGCTCCATCTTTCATTCACTGTTGCAACTCACCCCTCATGTTGTTTCCGCCCTTACCACCTCTGACAACATGAGGTCAGAAAACAGGGAGCAAAACACATTAACCATAAAAGATAACTCTCTCACTTAGTTTGACACATTAAAAATATGAACTACTTACTCACTTAGCAAATTACAACACATGGATTATGTATATGACTTATTTTCAAATAAAAGCCTTTCCAAAATTAATGTTCTAGTAATTACTAATAATCGAACACTGTCTTTGTGCCAATCTTAACTCAATAGAACTCATATCAGCATCTTAGACAGAAGGCTGAGTACAATCCTAGCTGGGGGACACAGGATAAATTTGGGTCTAAGAGTTTTCCTCCAGGACTTTCAAACAGGGAAAGAACAGCTCGTCTAATACCAACAAGCAGTGGAGAGAACTTCTGGAGAGCTCCCTAAATGGCAGGAGTGATACAGCACTTCTAAATCTTATGGATTCTAAAATCCTCAACTCCTCTGAAACAAAATAGAGGGCTCTTGAGGAGTTCCACAAATGCTATTTTTTCACACTATTTAGTCTTTATTCTGATCCTCATAACAGACCATGAGGGTGATAGATGAGATCTTATCCTCTCCAGGGACTTCATCCCATTTACCCCATTATTTAACTGTCAGGTAAAGTGCTTATAATCACTCTGAATATAGCAACAACACATTTTAGGAAGTGAAATTGTGGATGCATGTTAAGTTTGGGAAGTTTTCTTTGATGAAATAAAATGCCTCTGTCTTCCAAGAAAAACAAAACAATAGACAGCAGGTAATACTAGCTTCCACCAAGACAAAATAGCCCTTTGAAATATTTCAGTATTATTACCTTCCAGAGTGTATTTTACGTAAGGTCAATCCCATTGTGAAAACATACCTGAAACATTTGCCTGACTTTTCTTCGGGGCAGATTGACATTTAGTTTGTGCATCAATTGGTGTATCTCTTCAATGTTCAATAATCCATCGCCATTCTTATCAGCTTCCTCAAAGGTCTGCTTCACCCACTTGCAGAAAGGTCAAGGAAACACTTGCCACTTGCATTGTAATCAAAATAAAAACTACTTTCACAGAATATGCACAAGCACGTTGATCATTAACACCAAACTTGAGAAGAAATTATTTTGAGGAGACCCCCCAATCCACAGGCTGTTAGTGAGTTACTAATCATGACAATAACAATAAGAATAGTGAGAGGAGAAGACATAGAGATGATTCCCTTCACTGGGAAATGAGGGTCTAATCATACAACAAAGGAAGCTTATTTACTTGGTTGGCCAAAAAAGTTTGATCAGGTTTTTCTGTAGCCTCTTATGGAAAAATCCAGACGAACTTTTTGGCCAACCCTATATCTCTAAGGAGAAGCACCAGCAAGATGGTAGGAGGGGCAAAATCCCAGTTAGAATCAAACCCCATACCAACCAGAGACACTTAGAGGTCTCAAACAACCCTGGGGCACACCAGGACCCAGAGAACCCACAGAGACTGAGACAGAATTGTGTTTGAGTGTCTCCTGCAGAGGTACAGGCAGCAGTGGAGAGCTGCAGGGGCAGGGGCTCTGGGTGCAATAGACCTGGGTATGGCATAAGCCTTCTTGGAGGAGGTTGCCATTAGCCCCACCATAGAGTGTCCAGAACTTACACAGGACTGGGTAAACAGACTCTTGGAGGGCACAAACGAAACCTTGTGTGCACCAGGACCCAGGAGAAAGGAGCAGTGATCCCACAAGAGACTGACCCAGACTTGCCCATGAGTGTCCAGGAGTCTCCAGTGGAAGCATGGGTCAGTGGTGGCCTCCTGCAAGGTTGGTCCTGAGTGCAGCAGTGTGTGCCTAGTACCTTTTGAAGGAAGGTACTTTATCTTCATTACCTCCAACATAGTTTGGCCTCAGGTCAAATAACAGGGAGGGAACACAGCCCCACCCAACAACAGAAAATTGGATTACAGATTTACTGAGCATGGCCCCGCCCATCAAAACAAGCCTCAGTTTCCCCTTAGTCAGTCTCTTCCATCAGGAAGCTTCCATAAGCCTCTTATCCTTCTCTATCAGAGGGCAGATAGAATGAAAACCACAATCACAGAAAACTAACCAATCTGATCACATGGACCACAGCCTTGTCTAACTCAATGAAACTATGAACCATGCCATGTAGGGCCACCTAAGACAGATGGGTAATGGTGGAGAGTTCTGACAAAACATGGTCCCCTGGAGAAGGGAATGACAAACCACTTCAGTATTCTTGCCTTGAGAACCCCATGAACAGTATGAAAAGGCAAAAAGATAGGACACTGAAACATGAACTCCCCAGGTTGGAAGGTGCCCAATATGCTACTGGAGATCAGTAGAGAAATAACTCCAGAAAGAATGAAGAGACAGAGCCAAAGTAAAAACAACATTGGAGATCAGTAGAGAAATAACTCCAGAAAGAAGAGAGGGAGCCAAAGCAAAAACAACACTCAGTTGTGGATGTGACTAGAGATGGAAGTAAAGTCCGATGCTGTAAAGAGCAATACTGCCATGGACCTGGAATGTTAGGTCCAGGAATCAAGGCAAATTGTTCAAATAGGAGATGGCAAGAGTGAACATTGACATTTTAGGAATCAGTGAGCTAAAATGGAGAAGAATGGGTGAAGTTAACTCAGATGACCATTATATCTACTACTGTGGACAGGAATCCCTTAGAAGAAATGGAGTAGCCATCATGGTCAACAAGAGTCCGAAATGCAGTACTTGGATGCAATCTCAAAAATGACAGAAGATCTCTGTTTGTTTCCAAAGCAAACCATTCAATGCAACAGTAATCCAAGTCAATGCCTCGACCAGTAATGCTGAAGAGAAACTGAAGTTGAACAGCTCTGTGAAGACCTACAAGACATTTTAGAACTAACACCCAAAGAAGATGTTCTTTTCTTCATAGGAGACTGGAATGCAAAAGTAGAAAGTCAAGAAACACCTGGAGTAACAAGCAAATTTGGCTTTGGAGTACTGAATGAAGCAGGGCAAAGGTTAATAGAGTTTTGCCAAAAGAACGCAATGATCATAACAACACCCTCGTCTAACAACACAAGAGGAGACTCTACAAATGGACATCACCAGATTGTCAATATTGAAATTGGACTGATTATACTCTTGGCAGCCAAAGATGGAGAAGCACTATACAGTCACCAAAAGTAAGACCAGGAGCTGACTGTGGCTCAGATCATGAACTCCTTATTGCCAAATTCAGACTTAATTGAAGAAAGTAGGGAAAACCACTAGACCTAAATCAAATAACTTACAATTATACAGTGCAAGTGACAAATAAATTCAAGACATTAGATCTTATAGACAGAGTGCCTAAAGAACTATGGACAAAGGTTCGTGACACTGCACAGGAGGCACTGATCAAGATTATCCCCAAGAAAAAGAAATGCCAAAAAGCAAAATGGCTGTCTGAGGAGGCTTTACAAATAGCTGTGAAAAGAACAGAAATGAAAAGGAAAAAATGAAAGGTACACCCATTTGAATGCAGAGTTCCAGAGAATAGCAAGGAGAGAAAAGTAAGCCCTCTTCAGTGATCTATGCAAAGAAACAGAGGAAAACAATAAAATGGGAAAGACTAGAGATCTCCTCAAAAAAACAAGAGACACCAAGGGAACATTTCATGCAAAGATGGGCACAATTCAGGACAGAAATGGTAGGGACCTAACAGAAGCAGAAGATATTAAGAAGAGGTGACAGGAATACACATAAGAACTATGCAAAAAAGATTTTCATAACCCAGATAACCACGATGGTGTGATCACTCACCTAGAGCCACATATCCTGGAATGCGAAGTCAAGCGGGGCCTTAGGAAGCATCACTACCAACAAAGTTGTGGAGGTGATGAAATTCCAGTTGAGCTATTTCAAATCCTAAAAGATGATGCTGTGAAAGTGCTACACTCAATATGCCAGCAAATTTGGAAAACTCAGCCATGGCCACAGGACTGGAAAAGGTTAGATTTCTTCCAATCCCAAAGAAAGGCAATGCCAAAGAATGCTCAACCTACTGCACAATTGTACTCATCTCACATGCTAGCGAAGTTAACACTCAAAATTCTCCAAGCCAGGCTTCAAAAGTACGTGAACTGTGAATTTCCAGATGTTCAAGCTGGATTTAGAAAAGGCAGAGGAACCAGAGATCAAATTGCCAACACCCATTGGATCACAGACAAAGCAAGAGAGTTCCAGAAAAACATCTATTTCTGCTTTATTGACCACACCAATGCTTTTGACTGTGTGGATCACAACAAACTGTGGAAAATTCTGAAAAAGATGAGAATACCAGACCACCTGACCTGCCTCCTGAGAAATCTCTATGCAGGTCAAGAAGGAACAGTTAGAACTGGACATGGAACAACAGACTGGTTCCAAATTGGGAAAGGAGTATGTCAAGGCTGTATATTGTCACCTTGCTTATTTAACTTATATGTGAGTACATCATGAGAAATGCTGGACTGGATCAAACACAAGCTGGAATCAAGACTGCTTCATAAATATCAATAACCTGAGATATGCAGATGACACAACCCTTATGGCAGAAAGTGAAGAAGACCTAAAGAGCCTCTTGATGAAACTGAAAGAGGAGAGTGAAAATATTGGCTTGAAATTCAACATCCATAAAACTAAGATCATGGCATCTGGTCCCATCGCTTCATGGCAAATAGATGGGAAACAATGCAAACGGTGGCACACTTTTATTTTTTAGGGCTCCAAAATCACTGCAGATGGTGACTTCAGCCATGAAATTAAAAGACACTTGCTCCTTGGATGGAAAGTTATGACCAATCGAGACAGCATAGACATTACTTTGCTGACACAGGTCCGTCTTGTCAAAGCCATTGTTTTCCCAGTAGTCATGTGTGGATGTGAGTTAAACTATAAAGAAAGTTAGGTGCCAAAGAATTGATGCTTTTGAACTGTGGTGTTGGAGAAGACTCTTGACAGTCCCTTGGACTGCAAGGAGATCAAAACAGTCCATCCTAAAGGAAATCAGTCCTGAATATTCATTAGAAGGACTGATGCTGAAGCTGAAACTCCAAAACTTCTGCCACCCAATGCAAAGAGCTGACTCATTTGAAAAGACCCTGATGCTGGGCAAGATTGAAGGCAGGAAGAGAAGGGGATGACAGAGGATAAGATCGTTGGATGGCATCACTGACTCAATGGACATGAGTTTTGGAAGGCTCCGGGAGTTGGTGATGGACAGGGAGGCCTGGCATGCTGCAGGTCACAGGGTCGCAAAGAGTAGGACATGACTGAGCAATTGAACTGAACTGATACCTCACACTACACAATCTTTTCAATTCCCTTTTCTCAGTTCCACTCTTACATTTAAATATTGAGACCATTTTGTTTAATCTCCTTATTGTTCAAATGAGGATATAAAACTAGAAGAGAGGGAGAAATTTGGTAAGAATTAGTAACAGTACCAGGTCTCCTGCAACTTGGTCTGTCTCTATTTCCTCCTACACAGAATCCTGTCTCCACATTGTTCCTCTTCCTATTACTAGCTTTGAAGGTTCTTAGCTAATAGACCCAACTTCTAAATCAAGAGCAGGAAAAGTAGCTATAACCTGATATGTTAGAGGTTGCTTTAAAGTTCAGGTAAGATACTAGATGCCTGAGAATATGAGTTTAGATGCAAAAGATTTATATCACGTGAACTGAGATTTCAAAAGGCCCCCAGAAAAATCAGTATTGGATTTTCTTTACATACTGAGGAAGCATAATAAAATAGTAACAAATGGACGAATTTAAAATTCCCAGTTACATTTTAGCAGAGGGCTTTTTCTTAATGTACGATTCACAGGTGTTAGGGGCTAGATTACAGAAGATAGGACTGGTATGTATATTTGAAAAACCAAGGACTTCCCTAGCAGTCCGATGGTTAAGACTTTACCTTCTAATGCAGGGGGTGCAGGTTTGATGCCTGGTCAGGGAGCTGGGATCCCACATGGCTTGTGGCCAAAAAAAATAGAACATAAGCCACAGAAATATTGCAACAACTTTAATAAAGACTTTAAAAATGGTCCACTATGGTTTTTCCAGTAGTCATGTATGGATGTGAAAGTTGGACTATTAAGAAAGCTGAGCGCCAAAGAATTGATGCTTTTGAACTGTGGTGTTGGAGAAGACTCTTGAAGTCCCTTGGATGGCAAGGAGATCCAACCAGTCCACCCTAAAGGAGGTCAGTCCTGAATAATCATTGGAAGGACTGATGCTGAAGCTCCAATACTTTGGCCACCTGATGTGAAGAACTGACTCATTGGAAAAGACCCTGACACTGGGAAAGACTGAGCGCAAAAGGAGAAAGGGGTGACAAAGGATGAGATGGTTGGATGGCATCACTGACTCAATGGACATGAGTTTGAGCAAACTCAGGGATATAGTGAAGGGCAGGGAAGCCTGGCATGCTGCAGTTTATGGGGTTGCAAATAGTTAGACATGAATTAGCTACTAAATAACAACAACATAAAAAAAAAAACTTAAAAAAAAAGACCCGTATCAAAAACTCTTTTAAGAAAAGAAAACCAAACTCAACTTCAAAATCCAAAGGACAACGAAGAGGAAAAGAACAAAGGTGGGAGTAGGTCAAAGGAAGAGATCAATGAAAAATATTCATCAAGCAGGTGACCTCAGACAGAGAGATTTTCATTTACATCAAAATATTAACTGACCTCTTAGTAGGAACTCAGAACATTTATATTTTTAGGTAATTCAAATTATGATTATAGGAGATTATACCTTAGAAAGAAAATAAAATATGATAGTTAGTCTTATTTCTCCTAAAGTTAATCAGAAATGACTTTGAGCTCTAAATATCTGTTTCACATCTTGTTCCCTTTATAACATTTGAGAATGTGCAGCCCAGTTCTTTCAAATTCAATTGTTCCTCATAGAGTTCAGGTAGGACCTCATTATATATGATACCTAGAAGTTAAAGGGTGACCCAGGACCCAGGGGGAAAAATAACTGAAGAAGCAAGAGTAAAACATTTAGACTAATTACTAGTTAGAACCTGAGTCTCATTGTTTCTGTTTTCTGGGCATACAGTGCCCATTGCATGAGCTTTATTTCTTTTGACCATGAACATTGCTCTGTGCCCCACAAAATATTTGGTCAGAATTCAAAGAAATGATTAAATGAGTTCAAGGACAGCAGTATTTTCATCCTTTGATGCTAAACTTCTTTACCAAAGCATCTTAAAGACTTCTCCAGAGAAGAAGCAGGGACAAACAAATCCTAAGCATGAATATGCTGCAGAAACAAACCCTTTTGGATGAGCCTGTGTCTGCAAGGCCTTCATTGTCAACACGTGAGCTGGCCTGGACTGTTGGGTTAAGGGATGTAGGGCTGGTAAGACAGAAACAGAAGTAGACTCAGACAAGTAATATACACTAGTTCTGACTTCATTCTGACCTGGCCCTATGACAGTGGGTCACTTATATTACCTCTTGGGGTTTCCATTTCTTCATCTATAATGTCAGTGAGCACAACTAGATGACCTTGAAGACCCTTCCAACTCTAATATTCTATGAAAGAAACACCATTCTCTCAGTTACAGTACACAATGCATAAGATACAACGAACGGCAGGTAAAAGTATTCTGATACCCCAAAGTTGTTCTTCATAATTAACACATGAGTGCCCAAGAAAGCATAATTCAGTGCCCTGAATTAATGATTCATAGCCAATACACTATAAATTTTAAAAAAAGAAATAACAATTAAAAAAATTTTTTTTTATTTTACAAAGAAAAACTAGGAGAGTAAAAATTGAATGAAAAGTTCTGGCCTAGTATTTTTTAATCAAAAAACTTTAGGAGACTATAGAGCGTTAAACAGTACTATTCAGTTCAGGGATAGGTAAACAGGCCCCTGAAGAGGGCCTCATAGTATATATTTTAGGTTTTGCAGGCTATTTGGTCTCAGCTACAACTATCCAACCCTGCTACCACAGGCAATACATAAATGAATTGGCATGGTTGTGTTTCAGTAAAATTTAAGGATGCTGAACTCTGAATTTCATAAAACTTCATGTGTCAAAAGAATTTTACTCTTCTTTAGATTTTTTTTCAGCCATAGAAAACCCATTCTTAGCTCAGGAGGCCATGTAACAGGAAGGGAGGGCCAGATTTGCCCTACAAGCAGAACTCCAAATTTATAGGGAAGGCCTAAGGCTTCAGTTGATAACATCCATAAAGGACTGCCTGGAGTCTTCTAGAGGTAATAATTTCTCTAGTGGCATCAAGAGGTAAGGTAGAGGAATCACAGAGGGGAGTGATCTGATGGAGGAATATGGTGAGGCTAAGTACCTAAGCATCATCATCTTTGACATCTAAAAATGCAGTGTCCACAGCATACAATCTATCTGCATAGGAAAAGCGAAAAATCTGCCAATTTTTATCCCTCTCTAGCAATAACAGCAGCAGCTACTATTTATAAAATGCTTAATATAAGCCAGAGAGCATTCAAAGCACTTCGTGTAGAACCAACTCATTTGATGGTCACACAATGAGACAGGGTGGGCACCATCATTATCATCATCACCATGGTCAAGACCCTGAAGCAAAAGAGTTTAAGTAGCTCCTCCAGTTACACAGTACATGGCAGCCTTGGAGCTGGACCCCAGACAGGGCACCACCAGTCTCAGCCGTTAACCACAACACTGTGTTGCTTCTGACAGACATAGGTACCACATCTACCTCCATTCAACATGGCCATACTGCAGAAATAACCTGAATTTCACTTTACCCTGGATGGATTTTATTTATGCAATCATTAAAGACTCATTATTCTCATTATTCATTCATAGTTGAAATTTTTAGGTCTAATTGAAATGTAATAATAATGAATATCTCAGCTCTGTTCTTCTCAATCGATGTAATTAAATGTACATCTAATCAGGGATGTCATTCTGATAGTAAGACATTATCTAAACCCCTATCAAATTCTGACAAATCTCTATGAGAATGGTTCTCTGGCTCAACATAAATTTCCCTATTTTTGACACCAGCTTCCTCTTCATTTTTCATTAATTTCCTGTTTCTTTTTCTTACCTCACTGACATAAACAGCAACTATTCTACAATTCTTAGAAAATGGTTCCTCTGTGTGACTCTAGAGTATGCTCACTTTCCAGATAGCATATTTTCAAAATATGCAATTCTTCAGCTGTCAGTTCACTCAAATATGAAAACTTTCTACTGCTAGTAAACATGAACAAACAAAATCAGGTTCAAAAATCTACTCATCTAAAGTAGTATAAATTTAAACTAGAGTATTATAACTTTAGAACATTAAATGTAATCTGCAAGATAACCACAAAGACAGCTATAGAATTTACATAAAAGGAAACAATGAAGGAATTCATTTTGTAACCAAAAAAGAAAAAAAACCCACATAAAAAGAAAATGGTCTCTTATTATTTCTTATTATTCAAGAAATAAGAGACCAAGAAAAGATATAAGGCATAAAGAAAACAAATAGCATAATAATATATTAATATTCATCAATAGTTATTTCCATGTAAATCAATTAAATTCCCCAAAAGACAGATTGACAAGATAGATTAAAACTCCTGACTGAACTATATGCTGTCTATAGGAAACTCACCTGAGATCCAAAGACACAACAAGTTGAAAATGAAAGGATGAGAAAAGATATTCGATGCAAATCATAACCAAAAGAGAGCAGAGTTGGCTATACTAAATCAAACAATAGGCTTTAAATCAAAACAGGCTGTAAGAGACGGTCATTATGTATTAATAGAAGTCTCAATACAAAAAGAAGATATAACAATTATAAACATGCATGCATCTAATGACAGACCATCAAAACATATAAAGCAAAAACTGAGAAAATTGAAGAGAGAGTTTTACAATAATACTTGGAGACTGCACTCACAATAATGGATAGAACAACCATACAGAACTAAGGAAATGATTTTAAACAACACAATAAATCAACTAGATCTAACAGACCTATATAGACACTCTACCCAACAGTAACAGTATATACATTCTTCTCAAGTGTATATGGGACATTTTCAGGAGAGATTACATTTTAGGTCACCAACGAAGTCTCAACAGATTTAAAACGATAGCAGAAAGAAGAAAATAAGAAAGACAAGAACAGATATGAAGTGGAAAAACAACTGAGAAAAAAAATCAGTGAAATCAAAAGTAGTTTTTTCAAAAAGATTAATAAATTTCAACAAACCTTTAGCTAGATAGACAAAGAGAAAAAAATAGAAAAATAGATTCAGGGTACTAAAATCAAATGAAAGTGAGGACATTACTACTGATTCTACAGAAACACAAGGACTATAAGATACCACTATAAACAATTGTATACCAAAAAAATGGATAACCTAGGTGAAATGGACAAATTCCTAGGAATATAAAAACTACCAAGACTAAATCACAAAGAAATAGAAAAATCTTAATAAATCTATAACTAGTAAGGAAATGAAATCAGTAGTCAAAAATCTCTCAACAAAGAAAATCTCTAGACTTGAGGGTTTCTCTGTTTAATTCTACCACATATTTAAAGAACAACAAACACCAAATTATCAAATTTTTCCCAAAAAATTAAAGTGGAGGAAACACTTCCTACTTCATTCTATGAGGACAGCATTACCCTGATACCAAAGGCAAAAGATACTACAAGAAAACTACAGACCATTATCTCTTATTTACAATGGTGGAAAAACCCTCAACAAAATACAGTTGACCCTTGAACACCGTGAGTGTGAACTATGTGGGTTCACTTATATGTGGATTTTTTTCAATAAATAAGTACTACAGTAAACAACAGTATGGCAAAGACTAGAGATCTCTTCAAGAAAATTAGAGATATCAAGGGAACATTTCATGCAAAGATGGGCTCAATAAAGGACAGAAATGGTATGGACCTAACAGAAGGAGAAGATATTAAGAAGAGGTGGCAAGAATACACAGAAGAACTGTACAAAAAAGATCTTCATGACTCAGATAATCATAATGGTGTGATCACTCACCTGGAGCCAGACATCCTAGAATATGAAGTCAAGTGGGCCTTAGAAAGCATCACTACAAAAAAAGCTAGTGGAGGTGATGGAATTCCAGTTGAGCTATTTCAAATCCTAAAAAATGATGCTGTGAAAGTGCTGCACTCAATATGCCAGCAAATTTGGAAAACTCAGCAGTGGCCACAGGACTGGAAAAGGTCAGTTTTCATTCCTATCCCAAAGAAAGGCAATGCCAAAGAATGCTCAGACTACCACACAGTTGCACTCATCTCACATGCTAGTAAAGCAATGCTCAAAATTCTCCAAGCCAGGCTTCAGCAATACATGACCCATGAACTTCCAGATGTTCAAGTTGGTTTTAGAAAAGGCAGAGGAACCAGAAATCAAATTGCCAACATCTGCTGGATTATTGAAAAAGCAAGAGAGTTCCAGAAAAACATCTATTTCTGCTTTATTGACTATGCCAAAGGCTTTGACTGTGTGGGTCACAATAAACTGTGGACAATTCTGAAAAAGATGGGAATACCAGAGCATCTGACATGTCTCTTGAGAAATCTGTATGCAGGTCAGGAAGCAACAGTTAGAACTGGACATGGAACAACAGACTGGTTCCAAATAGGAAAAGGAGTATGTCAGGGATGTATATTGTCACCCTGCTTATTTAACTTACATGCAGAGTACATCATGAGAAATACTGGGCAAGAAGAAGCACAAGCTGGAATCAAGATTACCAGGAGAAATATCAATAACCTCAGATATGCAGACAACACCACCATTATGGCAGAAAGTGAAGAGGAACTAAAAAGCCTCTTGCTGAAAGTGAAAGAGGAGAGTGAAAAAGTTGGCTTAAGTCTCAACATTAAGAAAACTAAGATCATGGCATCTGGTCCCATCGCTTCATGGGAAATGGATGGGGAAACAGTGGAAACAGTGTCAGACTTTATTTTGGGGGGCTCCAAAAATCACTGTAGATGGTGATTGCAGCCATGAAATCAAAAGACACTTACTCCTTGGAAGGAAAGTTATGGCCATCCTAGGTAGCATATTGAAAAGCAGAGACATTACTTTGCCAAAAAAGGTCCATCTAGTCAAGGCTATGGTTTTCCAAGTAGTCATGTATGGATGTGAGAGTTGGACAGTGAAAAAGGCTGAGTGCCGAAGAATTGATGCTTTTGAACTGTTGTGTTGGAGAAGACTCTTGAGAGTCCCTTGGACTTCAAGGAGATCCAACAAGTCCATCCTAAAGGAGCTCAGTCCTGGGTGTTCATTGGAAGGACTGATGTTGAAGCTGAAACTCCAATACTTTGGCCACCTCATGTGAAGAGTTGACTCACTGGAAAAGACCCTGATGCTGGGAAAGATTGGAGGCAGGAGGAGAAGGGGACAACAGAGGATGAGATGGCTGGATGGCATCACCGACCTGATGGACATGGGTTTGGTAGACTCTGGGAGTTGGTGATGGACAGGGAGGCCTGGCGTGCTGCAGTTCATGGGGGTCGCAAAGAGTCAGACACAACTGAGCAACTGAACTGAACTGAACAGTATTACATGCACTGCAGCTGGTTGAATCCACCAATACAGAACCTCAATACAGAGAGCCAACTATAAAGTTATACTCAGATTTTCAACTGCTTAAGAGGTCTGCACCCCAATCCCTACATTGTTCAACGGTCAACTATACTAGCAAATACAATTCAGGAGCATGTTAATAGGATTATACACCATGACCAAGTGGGATTTATTCCTGAATACAAGGATGATTCAACACATGAGAATTGATCAATATAATATGCTTCATCAACATAATGAAGAGAAAAACCACAATCATCTCAATTGATGCAGAAAAAGCATTTGACAAAATTCAACACCCTTTCATGATAAAAACATCCAACAAAATAGGAATAGAAGAAAACTACCCAAACATAATAAAAATTATATATGAAAAAAACACAGCAAATATTATACTCAGTAGTTAGAGACATTAGGAACAAGACAAGGATTCCTGCCTTCACCACTTCTGCTCAACAAAGTACTGAAAGTTCTAGCCAGAGCAACTAGGTAAGAAAAAGAAATAAGAGGCATCCAAATCAGAAGGGAAAAAGTAAAATTATGTGTTTACAGATGATGCAATCTTACATGTAGAAAACCTTAAAGACTTGGAGAAGAGTAGAGCAATACCTCCCTTCTTACCAATTTGTTTTGCTTTGAAAAAGTTACTTTGCATAAAAATATTTATATGTAATAGTTTATTATAATTTTTAATGAGCTCTTTTTTTTTTAATTCTCAGATTTAATTTCTAATACCACAAATATCAGTAGATGGAGCCCACATAAAAACTCTTTGGAGTCTTCAGGTTTTAAAAATACACAAAGGGTCCTGAGATGAAAAGTCCAATTACGTTCATTTCTCTTGTCAGAATTGGTTTAGAAATGGGCCCACGATAGCATTTCTGGCCAATGATGAGAGGGAGTCTTCTGTGAAACTCCTGGGAAGTTCTTCTTTACTCCTAAAAAAAAAAAAAAAAAAGGAGGGGGAGGTTTATGAGAAGAAACTTTGCTCCCTCTGGGCAGGGTTTCTCTGTGTTTGGACCTGTTGCAGTTCTCTTTGACCAAAGGGTAGCCAATTAATGGACCAAGCCAAAATGCTGAGAATGCCAGAACCTAGATCTCTCCTAATGACATTACTGAGCCACTGAATTAACTCTACCTCAGGTCTCTTGTTCATGAGAAAATGAATATTCTTTATTGTCTGAGGCACTGTTTGTATGGTTCTATGGCTTGCACCAGAAAACATTCAGTATTTGGGTTTTTAGCAAATGCAAAGGAGTTAAGAACCAAACTAACAGAAAAAAGCATACAAAGTTAATTGTTATGTTTATGTTTTGTTCACTTATGAATCCCAGTTGGATTTACCTGTATGCTGTGAATATTGATGAAAACATCATGGCTCATCAGCTTAGACCTTTGCACTTCAACACCCTTTCATGGGTTGAATATTTCTACCCTGCTTAAACAGTACCCTGGGTGAGGATTATAGCTCAAGCAGCACAAATTTACCACGACTCTGGAAAAAAATTAGGGTGCACATTCCAATGACAGCAAGAAAGTAGTACTAATTCCTACAGGAGGAGGGGGAACATGTATTTTAAGACCATTCAAAATGTGAAGAAGGGAGCCAAAGCAGTCAATGAGTCTAACACCCTCACTTTACAGATAAGGAAACTGAAGCCAGAAGGGCCATGCATGTCATGTGTCCAGGTGATCCCAGCAGAAGAGGTGCCTGCAGACTAAGCATATTAATCATTTATCCTGTCAGTGCTGCAGGACCAAAGAATGGGTTTAATTAAGAATGAGAATCAGACTCCAGTTTCTTGAACAATTTAGACAGGGTAAATATAAGTAAGTAAAAAATAACTTCCCCTTGAGGATCAATCAGTTCAGATTCCAAACTGCAAATTAGGAAGAGAGAAACAGCAGGAAAGAGCTTAACAGCTGGTATATAATTGGAACTCAAAAAAGTGTTCTGTAATATGTATGTGCTCGGTTGCTCAGTCGTGACCGACTCTTTACGACCCCATGCACTGTAGCCACCAGGCTTTTCTATCCATGGAATTTTCCAGGCAAGAATACTGCAGTGGGTGGCCATTTCCTTCTCCAGGGGATCTACCTGACCTAAGGATCAAACTCAAGTCTCCTGTGTCTCCTGCACTGGCAGGCAGATTCTTTACCACTGCACCACCTAGGAAGTTTGTGATAAAATTTATGAATTTGAAAAAGAAAAAAAAAGGTGTTTGTTAAACTAGACTGACTCTATAACAAAGTGGGATTTTCCGTAACTCAGACATTTTGCTCATTACTTCATCTCTCTTAGGAAACTTTATGCTGCATTTGGAGACCTAGTAGATGATGAAGCTAAATCTAGTTTCCTCCTAAGAAGTCTGCTCCTGAGTTCACATAAGCTTAAGTTTCTACATGTTCTACACATTTGTTTACTTGGGGTGGGAGTGAGGAGGGGGCAGAAAGGTGCTAAGGGTAAAGAAAAAGACAGCAAGAAAAGTGGGTTTAAGCCTCAAAATTATAGGGGAAAGTATAGTCTTATCCACATACGGACACACAGACACATACAGAGTGCAGAATTAAAGTTCTAGGGAGGATATTGGTCATGGGTCCTCTGCCTTTTGGCAAGGGAATCTTCATCACTGATGCCAGCCATGAGGTACTTGAGGCCTGTGATCCAGGTGCGGGCCTCCTCGGGGTTGGAGGTGATGAGGTCCAGGGACTCCATGTGGTTGCCATGGTAGATGGTGAAGCAGCAGCTGGGATCAAAGTTGCCCTCAGCCTGTCTGTGGAATATCTCAGACTGCCGACCTTCAGTGACTTTGTAAATGGAGTCAATAAGTACTGTGAGGAAAGTGAAACGTACAGTTACCTGGCAGGTGAAGATATGTGTGCAGATTAAGAAAAGCAAAATCATCTTAAGATTTAAAAATAAAATTATTTGTCTATGAATTGTCCAGACAATTGAAAAATCCAAATGTGCAATACAAGCATTATCATTTCCTGCTAGTAACCTTCTCCATGTACTACTTTACTCTCCTGGGCACTCAGACAATACCCTCCCAGGCACTGGATCAGGAAGTGTTAAAATTTATGATAGGAAGACAGATAAGCCCAGCAGGGCAGGAAGACTGGGAGAAAAGGGGGATGAGAATATATCAAATGTATAGTTTATACATTTATGCAAGGAAAACATACAAAGATCTAGAGCCAACTCTGATGTTTTACAATATGCATATGACAGCAGTTAAAAATTGAAGGGAAAAAACAACGTATGGCAACCAAACAGCATAGCTAAATGTGATTTGGATTCACAGAGAGAAAGCTATAAGGGTGAAGGTAGAGTGGGGCTTGAGAGGTGGAGGGGAAAACAAGATGGCTGATGAGGTAAAAGAGGCATAAAGATACAGAAACATTAGCCCCACTCCAGGGATGCTGGACTGAAAAGCTCAGGAAAGAGAGTAATGGCAGACAAAGCTGGAAAGGCAGGTAGAGGCTAGATTATGAGGAGCTGGAGGGACAGAGCAGAGATTAGCATTATTTAGGTGGTGGAGCAACACTGCAGGTTCAGGTCAGGGGAACACTTGCAGAGAGGATTACTTTGGGTTAAACACTGCGTTCTGTTTGCTCACTTGCCTGTTTGGGGGCATGAATCAGAAAGTTGCAATCTTACTGATTGCCCATATACACCATCCATGCCTCTGCTCTGGCAAGTCCCAGTTTTTCTTTCTTTCCACTCATGGGGAAATGAGCCTCTGACCATTGAAGGGCAAGTTCTGGTGTGGCTAAGCCACTGGGGTGGCCCCACTCCTGTCTCCGATAATGGCTTTAGGTGTGGGAACATAACCCACTTGTAACCAAGGAAACATGCATTTTGCTTGAGGGAAGGACGTGGAATGGGGCTCTTCCCTCTTGAAAAGGAAGCACTGGAAGAGAAGGTCCCTTTTCTGCATCTTCTTGTTGTGAAGCCATGTTGCTGCTGCCTCAGTTACGATGTCACTGCAGAAGGGAGAGAGCCAAGAGTGCTCAGAGAGACAGAACTAGAGGCTCAACATCCCCCAGTTGGAGCCAGCCAGTCTCTGGGTTTCTTGTTAAGTGAGAATAAATTTGTATGTCACGTAAGCCTAATTTAGTGGAGGTCATCTGTGACATGAAGAGGAAAGCATTTTCACTGGTCAGGGTAGAAGAAACTAGTGAATGGACCTTGGTTAGGATACTTTGCATAGGCCACCAGAAAGATAGAGACCCTAGATGAAGGAGGTCCCTATGAAAACAGGAGGAAGGAGCAGGTGAGAGAGATGCTCCAGGGAACTCAGCATGGACTTGAAACTGAGTGTAGGATTGGGAGAGAGGCTTTATGGAGGAGGCAGATCAAAGCTATTTTATTTGATATCATTAAAACAATTTTGTTAATCCATTCATCAGTTAACTGTTCACAGAATATGTCAGAACAGTTTAATCCTAATGGATTTATGACTCTCCTTCACTTTTTCTTTTTTTTTTTTAAATTTTTATTTATTTTTTTTAATTGTTTTTGCCATACATTGTCATGATATCACCATCTCCTTCACTTTTTCATAGGAAAATAAAAGGCCTCAAGCTATAAAACTTCATATCCCAACTAAATACAGCATGTCTTCAACGTAGGATAAATATTACCTTCAACAGCACTAGTGGATAAGAAAACTTTTTATGGATTTAAAGTTCCTGATGAATTAACAAAAGCAAAAATGGTCACCACTTATTCTGTCTCTGTACATTCTCTAACCACTGACCCCTAAAACTTGTAAAAATACGAAAGTTTTACCAAGCTAAAACTTCCACGGAGCCCACTCAATAGAAACCATGTGTTAGTGGCTCAAGTCCAGTCAAGTATTCAAAAGCTAGTCTTACTTTTTGCCTTCTCACTCTTCCTAGAGGGTCTCCATCGGAGGCGGGTCCGGTGTTCATCCAGGTAAAACAGCCGGACAAGCCCCTTGGTCCCACGCTTCAGCTTGATCATCTGTGTCCCAGACTGCATTACGCTCATGCATCTTTCAACTGCAAACAAGATTGGAGCACAGTCAGTTCTCACACAGTACCTGTGCATCCTGCTGTTCAGAGACATTGCTGAATGAAACCTCTGATTCACACTTGAAGCCCTCCACGAGCCAGAAGACAAATTTAGAAGAGGTAACCTGAAAACAGTGTTGTTAAAGAATTGATTTATCACGCTTAAGCCAGAAAAAAGCCTCACTGATGGAAATAAAATTCTACTTCTAGATAAACAATGCATGACCGTTGAACAGAGTATCTTTTTTTCTAACTGGCAACATTTTTGGTATAAGACCAATAATAATTTGATACTTGAAAATACATTCATAAAGTTTCAGACTTCATGTTAAACCTCGTGAGCTTTTATACAGCCAACTATAAAGTCATCTTATGATCATGCTTCCAAATGCAATTAACAAAAACATGAATGGCAAAATGTTTCAGCAATTGTTGAAGTTGCATATGGGTTCATATTATAATTTTGTGTATGCTTGAAAACAGCTAAGTAAATATTTTAAAATGTGGTCAGAAAAGAAAAAATCAAGTTTACACAAATATAAAATATTTGTTAAGGAATTTGGCTGCCAGGATTTTCTAAGTGGAGAAATAACTTGGTGATTGAACTCAGGTAAAATCCAACTCACTTATTATCTGAGTTAATGCTTTCATTTAAACTCTCTGCTTTGAGATGAAACTTGATGGCAGTGAGCATCTTTTGTTGACGTCTGTTTCCTTTTCTTTGTTAATAGTACCCACATTTCCTTTGGAAATACTTATTTTCCCATCTTATGTGCCTATGATAACTTGTCAACCATCCCAAGCAAGAAAGGAGCACCTGGCTTAAGCGGAGAGCAAATCTGGCTCCCGTCCAAGAAATAGAAATCCTGAGTAGAACACTGAATGAAAACGGAACTGAGTCATTGCAAAGGCCAAAACTTCAGAGATGCTCCTGGTTGGACATTCAAGATGTTACAGTTGTCACAGTTACCCTTCCTAAAGCTGGCAAACTATTCCGTTTCCCCCCTTGGTTCTCCAAGTTATACAATACTCTTCCAAATGTCCTTTTCTCATTGCATCAGCCAGAAACTGCTTCTGTTTCACTAACACACAGGCACAGATGTAACCATTAGAGGGCCAGAAACAACTAGCTCTGAGCACCTACCTATCAAGCAGCATGCTGTTAGATAAAAGAAACATGGTAAACAAAATGTCAATGCTAGACTTCAGCTTCTTTGGCTACCTTGTCATTATATTAAATAGGAAAGAATTTGATCCCAGAGCTTACCACAATATGCACAGACTTCTCAAAGTAACTTTAACATAAACAACTTTGACCATTTCCTCCATGAAGAGCCTTTTCTTGCCCCAAAGAAATCAAGGAAAGATTGTGCAAAATTAAATATATTTCTAGGACTTGATATTGCAAGAGAGGTGAAGTACAGGTTGATCTTACTCCTTTGATCTGACATATCAAATATGCAAGTAATAAAATACTGCTTTAGAAAAAAAATGCAAATTTAAAATGTTTACTTTCAAGCACAGAACAAAATTTGAGATTTTATTTCACACACCTTAGTAAATTTACCCACCACTTAGCACCATTCATTTACATAATAAATGTCATAGATTTAAATTCTTGACAGCTACCCCAAGCATCTCATACCAACAGTTAGAGGGAGATCAGAAAACAGTCAGTTTATCAAGGTAAAATCATCAAGTCTAACCAAGCAAGTCAAAACTCCCAGAAAAATCTATTAGAATTTCTTTGACCTCTGACATCAGGTCACATCAATAAACAGATATTCACAGAGTCACTCCCTGCTCCAGGCACAGGGTTATATAATGAGGTAAAGCAGAAAACAAGGAGACTTTGACTTAAAGAGTTCAATTTTAAAAGAATGAAACCTCTAAAAAGATAACTTATAAAGAATGAAACCTCTAAAAAGATAACTTATAAATAGTAGTTTAGAACTGTGGTTAAGAACACAGTTTGAATCTAGACAGCCTGGGATAGAATTCCAAATCTTCCACTTGCTTGTATGAGCTTAGGTTCATTATTTCATCCCTCAGCGTCTCCATGCCCCTTCATGAATTGCAGCCTTGTCATGGCAAACGGGTGACGGTGACTCAATGAAGCTATGAGCCATGCTGTGCAGGGCCACCCAAGATGGAAGAGTCATAGTGGAGAGTCCTGAGAAACTGTAGTTCACTGGAAGAGTTAAATGGCAATCCTCCAGCATTCCTGCCACAGAGAACCCCATGGACAGTATGAAAAGACAAAAAGATACAATGTCAGAAGATGGGTCCGCCAGATCAGAAGGTCTCCAATATGCTACTGGAAAACAGCAGAGGGCAATTACTAATAGCTCCAGAAAGAATGAAGAGGCTGGGCCAAAAGTAGGAATGACTCTCAGTTACGGATGTGTCTGGTGGTGAATGCTGTAAAGAACAGTATCGCATAGGAACCTAGAATGTTAGGTCCATGAATCAAGGTAAATAGGACATGGTCAAGAAGGAGATGGCAAGAGTGAACATCAGCATCTTGGGAATCAGTAAACTAAAATGGACAGGAATGGGCAAATTTAATTCAGAAGTCATTATATTTACTACTCTTAAAAGAAATGGAATAGACTTCATAGTCAAAAAAACAGTCCAAAATGCAGTACTTGGGTACAATCTCAAAAATGAGAGAATAATCTGTTTCCAAGGCAAACCATTCAACATCACAGTAATCCAAGTCTATGCCCCAGCCACTAGTGCTGAAGAAGCTGAAATTGACCATTTCTATGAAGACCAACAACACCTTCTAGAACATCAAAAAAAAAAAAAAAACAGTCCTTTTCAGCATAGGAGATTGGAATGCAAAAGTAGGAAGTCAAAGAGATACTGGGAATAATGGGTAAGTTTGGCCTTGGAGTACAAAATGAATCAGGTCCTTAGCTATCACTTCACTTCTACATCCTAGAATGTGAAGTCAAATGGGCCTTAGGAAGTATCACTACGAACAAAGCTAGTGCAGGTAATGGAATTCCAGCTGATCTATTTCAAATCCTAAAAGATGATCCTGTGAAAGTGCTGCATTCAGTATGCCAGCAAATTTGGAAAACACAGCAGTGGCCACAGGACTGGAGTCAGTTTTCATTCCACTTCCAAAGAAGGGCAATGCCAAAGAATGTTTCAACTACTGTACAGTGATGCTCATTTCACATGCTAATGTAATTATACTCAAAATCCTTCAACCTAAGCTTCAGCAGTACATGAAACAAGAACTTTCAGATGTGTTAACTAAGTTTCAAAGAGGCTGAGGAACCAGAGATCAAATTGCCAACATCCGCTGGATCACAGAAAAAGCAAGAGAATTCCAGAAAAACATCTACTTCTGCTTCATCAACTATGTTAAAGCCTTTGTGTGGATCACAACAAACTGGAAAATTCTGAAAGGGATAGGAATACCAGACCACCTTACCTGCCTCCTGAGAAACCTGTATGCAGGTCAAGAAGCAATAGTTAGAACCAGACACCATACAACTGTTTGGTTCCAAATTGGGAAGGGAGTATGTTAAAGCTGTGTATTATCACCCTGCTTATTTAAATTGTATACAGAGTACATCATGTGAAATGCTGGGCTGGATGAATCACAAGCTAGAATCAATATTGCCAGGACAAATATCAACAACCTCAGATATGCAGATGACACCACCCTAATGGCACAAAGTGAAGAGGAACTAAAGAGCCTCTTGTTGAAGGTGAAAGAGGAGAGTGAAAAGGCTGGCTTAAAACTCAACATTCAAAAAACTAAGATCATGGCATCCAATCCCATCATTTCATTGCAAATAGATGGGAAAAAGTGGAAGCAGTGACAGATTTTCTTTTCTTGGGCTGCAAAAATCACTGCAGATGGTAACTGCAGCCATGAAATCAAAAGATACTTGCTTTTTGGAAGGAAAGCTATGACAAACCTAGACAGCGTATTAAAAAGCAAAGATATTCCTTTGCAGACAAAGGTCTGTCTAGTCAAAACTACGGTTTTTCCAGTAATCATGAACAGATGCAAGAGTTAGACCACAAAGAAGGCTGAGCACCAAAGAATGGATGCTTTCAATATTTTTGTGGTGCTAGAGAAGACTCTTGAGAGTCCCTTGGACTGTAAGGAGATTAAACCAGTCAATCCTAAAGGAAATCAACCCTGAATATCATTGGAAGGACTGACGCTGAAACTCCAATCCTTTGGCCATCTGATGTGAAGAACCGACTCACTGGGAAAACACTGATGACTGGAAAGATTGAAGACAGAAGAAGGGAGCAGCAGAAGATGAGATGGTTAGATAGCATCACAGATTTAGTGAACATGAATCTGAGCAAACTCTGGGAGATAATAGACGACAGAAGAGCCTGGCATGCTGCAGTTCATGGGATCACAAAAGAGTTGGACATGACTTGTTCAGCAACTGAACAACAACATGCCTCCATGTTTCTGTCTATAAAATGGGACTGATGTTACCTACCCCTTGAAATGTTGTTGAAGACTGAATGAGATAATTCATGTAAAGTACCGAAAGCAGTGCCTGGTACAAAATAGACACAATAAATGGTAGCTATTATTAGTTTTATTATTGATATTTTTAAAAATAAATGCCATGACAAAAATACACGGGCGTCCATAACAAAAAGAGAATACAGTGTGTGGGGATAGGGAGAATGTGGTAATAAAACAATGTCAGTGGAGCCTTGAGGACAGGAAAGAGCATGGGTGTAATCAGAGAATAGGAAAGGATGGTTCTCTCTTTGGTGCAGTGTCCTAAAAGGCAATTATAACAGGATATTTGATTTTTGGGGTCAGATAAAACTAGATGTATAGAGGTAGGAATGCCTGACCTAAGATTTAAATATAATGGCAAAAACAGATTCACTAGATATTTCTAAGCAAAGGAGAGAGGGCATAAAAGATATAATTCAGGAAGATGTCTGCTTGGGAAAAGAGAATACGATAAACTGGTTATGCCAGAACAGAAAGTTGATTTAACTGTATCACCAAAGATCTAAAGCAAGGACTAAAGACCTATAGGAAGGACTGTCTATATATATCAGACACAGTGCCCTCTGCTCTGTTCACTCTGCTGCTTCTTTCCCTGGACTTTTCACAGTCCCATTTCTTTTCCCTGAAATAAAACTATTATAGATATAATATTCTCAACTTTTTAACAGGAAAAGCACAGTGACATAAAAGTTTAATCAGTTAGTTGAGCTAACACCACGTACCACTTAGCAAGCATCGTCCAAAGAAACCCGAACCTTTTAGAAAATGAGACCCAAATCCTTAGAGAGGGAGTGTGTTTGAATATTATATTAAATATTCACTAGCTTCACGTTTATCGCACTAGCTCAGTCATGGGCTGAAACCCTAGCATTATCCACTGCTGTGAACTAGTATATATGATCCAAACATTCTTGGCAGAGGTAGGGTCTGAAGCAAAGTGCTGCTTAAATTGTTCATGTAGCTGCTTTATGCTTTCCCTGTGATGTTCTCTAGCACACACACACAAAATATATGGTTAGAGTCGACCTGAAAAAAACAAGTCTGGTTAACTTGCATTTAGATGAAGTTTAAGCTGATATGGCAACTCTGACCAGAAATAGAATTCTTACAGAGGGCAGGGTCCAAAGCCACAAAGAACCCAGGCAAGCTCATCATGGCACAGTACTTTTCTTTCTGGCTACTTTTCAGGCATCAGAGCCACATGATAGGCAAATCCACGAATGAGTGCTCTGATTTCTGAAATAGTTTTTTAACCAGATTGAAAGTCATCTAAACGCATCGCGCCACTCTGCAAACCTGATAACAGATGGTCCTTTGGAGTTGCACTGCTAACCAGAGAAGGAGCACCCTCAATCTTTGGAACTCATTCCACTGGGTAATAATCACCCATGTTAGAGACAAAATATTATTCCAGTGTTATCTAGATCACTTAAGTATTAGTCGCTCAGTCATGTCTGACTATTTGCAACCCCATGGACTGTATTTAGCCTTCCAGGTTCCCCTGTCCATGTAATTCTGCAGGCAAGAATATTAGAGTGGGTCATCATGCCCTCCTCAGGGGGATCTTCCTGACCCAGGAATCAAACTCAGCTCTCTTGCATTGCGGGCAGATTCTTAACCATCTGAGCCACCCAGGAAGCCCTAAATTACTTAGGGGTCAGCATAATTTCCTTATGTTCTGCATTCAGTTGAGATAGGCAACAGTAGTTACTACCTGCTATAAAAGTCATTTGCCAGCCATGCTGGGTCAGTAGATTCCATAAAACAGAGTGAGAAACAAGGGAATAAAGGCAAAATTCCAGGGGCGGGTAAACAATGGAAGAGTGTCAGAGGCATAGGATAATAGAACCTCATCACACATTTCCAGTGCTGCAAAGTATCTGGGGAAAGTGCAAATACAGGTGACAGATTCAGGCAGCTACCAACAATCTCTTTGATCGCACATTCTCCCTGTGGTAGCCTTAATATTTTTAGAAAAGAAGTTTAGTTGGATATAATGCCGCAATGTTCAAGAACATTAAGGGAGAAATGCCCTTTAACCCATTATATAACACACATACTGTTTTTGTCTGTTATGCTCCAGACCTCAATATGAACACAAATTTGTCATATTGATTGCAATCATGATATTTAAGCCATTGGCATGCTGCTGTTTTTTTCATTTGTATTATAAACAGCTTTCCATGTTTCTACAGAGTCTTAATAATTATCATTTTAATCACTGCCTAACAGATTAGTATAAATATTTAAAGAGTAGAACAGATGAGTCGAGGACTGCATTTCTAACTTTATTACACAATTAGAGTTTTAAAGCTCTCTTAGTCTCATCTGTAAAATAAAAGGCGTAGCCAAGTGGTCTATAAGATCCTTTAGAATTCAACTCTTTAGAGGGATTAAATCAATCATTTCTGCCACAGTCAGTTTAAAATATTAAGTAAATTTCCTTAGGGGTTATCAGTTCACTAAGTCCCTCAAGCTGAAAATGCTGTTAAAAAATACACTTCCAATTTAAAGTACCATAATAGAATCATTTGAGGGGCAATTCCCAACATTTCTACTTAGTCTACCCGGCATCCAAATGGGTTTAATTCTTTAAGCCAAGGTCAAATCAGAGAAAATCATATTGTGTTAGGAATGCCACACATGCCACCTGACGGTGACTTTTTAATAGCTTTGAGATATAATTTATACACATTAAAATTATAAGTGAAAAAGGCAAAGTAGAAACAAGCATATATAATTTATAGTATGCTACTTCTTGTGCAATAAAAAGCATATGAATTTTTAAATATATAAATATGGTTCATCATTACAAAAAGAAATACAGGAAGGACAACCCATAAAACAGTGAAGGTGGTTACCTATAAGGGTGGAAGAGACTGAGTGATGAGGGTAAAGAAAGGAGTGACACCTCTTGTAGGATCCTACATGGTCAAAATTAAATCAACGAGAATGACAGCAGTGCAAAACAAAACAAACACAAAAAGTAGACAGCATCATATACACAGAGACACAGGTATTTGTATGTTCATGTGTGTGTGTACAGAGCTGCATGTTTTCCTAGCTCTGCTCTCTGGAAGGCCAAGAAGCAAAATCCCCTCCAACAGTAATGAGCACACCTGGTGCCCTGCTCATTCTCTGCTCTAAAGGTCACCTTGAGACAGTCACACACAGGCTCATGGCCATGTCTGTGTTGAGGACACACATAAATATCACTTGCGCTCTTTTGTAAACACATCTATTCTGGGACACTGATCAACAAACTGTGCCTTGGGTCCAGATCCTCTACAATAGAATCTTTTCAGCCAAAAGCTACACAAAAAATGTGAATTGATTTCTTGCCAGCTTCCACAGATCAGAGTAAAGCTGTATGGCTGAAAGGGATTCGTTTCTGAAAAGAATTTCATTTCTACATGGAAAAGGTACCAAATAATGCAGGTAATGCTTCTGTCAAAGGAAGGAAAAGGGAGATTTCCTAAAATTATCAGAGCAGAAGTACAGGGTATGCTTAGTTCTCAGCACAGACACAAGACATATTTTGGGACCTGATACACAGTGAGTCTTGAGACACCCTGCTGCTGGGCTGGATGACATAGTTGGTCTGGGTTTAGGGGCAGAAGGAGGGCAGGCAAAAAGAGCTCTGCTTTGTGTTCTGTCACTAACTAGCTGTGGGGACTTCAGAGGGTCACTGAAGTTGATTATCCTGATTATCCTACTTCCCTCAAAATGCATTTTCCTCTAAGCTCCATGAGTCTACAAACAGCTGATCTGGCTTTCACAAATATTATTTTATCTTTCGATAAGCTGAAAGCCTAGTTCAACCCAAAAGCCTATTAGAATTAACTTTAAAGAGGAAAAAAAAAAAGCTGATTAACATCCAGATCTCTTACTACAGACGTGACTTTTCAAAAATTATCTGTATACAAAATATAACTGCTCTCACAGAGAATGGCTTCAACTGGAAATACCCTTCCTTTCCAGTAATCAGGCCTTAAACTCAAATAACATCAGCTCATGAATAAGTATGCTTACGAACAGCCGAACAGCCGTGGTGAGCTCCACTCTTATTAAGTCATGACTCTTCGCAGTGAAGAACAAACTTTTTTTTTTTTCATTGCCTAAATCACTCCTGTGGAGACGATAAGATTATTTGAAAGGCTTTTAGAAACTACTTGGTTAGCCGTAACATTCTGGCACTTGTTTGCAAACTCTAAATGCACAAAGTGACTCTGTTTGCAAAGCTGATAAATACATATGGGAGGATTTAGGTCAAAGAAAGGATGAAATGAATTAATCAGCAATTTTTCAAATGTCAGAACCTTGTTTCTATTTTAGTAAAGCCTTTCACATGATACTTTCCTTTTCAATAAGACCTATTTTATATTCTATAATTGTTAGCCCTGGAAAACAAATGAAATACAAACAAGAATTCACAACAATATAGTTTTGTTCATTTTGTTTCAATTTTATCCCATGGGGAAGAGGGATATGAATTAATTTCAAAATTCTAAAGGTAGTTCCAACTACTATGTAAACAGTTTTCTATGTCAACATAAGATCAGAAATGACATCGTTGTCACTATTTAACAATATGGTTTGTCCTAACACATATGTATCCATATAAAAGACGATGGATCCTGTTCTGTCTTTTATTTAGTGATATGACATTGTACTGAATATCTGGGAGCAAAATTCCCAAGCCATAGTAAATACTGACCTGTGTTTATAAAGATCATTGGCATCCAGCAAGGCTCTCTCATGGCAGCACATTAAAAGCACTTGGGGATCTTCTTAAAAGTGCTGATCACAAAGCCCCGCTATGTATCAGTTAAATCAGCATCTCTCAGGATGGCGCTGGACGGAGTATCTACTCTGTTTGATGATTTGCTTAAACTCAAGGATTCTACCGTGTATCCAGAGTTATGAGTACTGACATACATTATGTGACTTATGCCTCTTAATATTTCTGTGAAGTAGGCAGAGATAATTAATTGCCTCTTATTATCGAGTCAGAGAAACGAAGACCCTCTCTGAGGTCATAAAGCTAGGGTATGACAGAGCCAGGCTTGAAATCAGGTGCTCTGGGCCCCAGAGCAACTCTCCCCTTCTGTTTCATCATACGGACTACTGCCTTCAAGTCCCATCTAGACCACAAACTGGCTCATCACTGATAGGACTTTCCAACAGCTTTGCCTCCAATTTTATGGTCTATGAAAACAAGGACTCTAGTTCCTGATTCCTTAGACCCTTTCTAGCAAATACTAAAAAACTGTAACATACTAGGTCTAGCTTTAAAATAAGGACAATAAGGAATGAAGGCAGAGGATGTGGCATGGATCAGGTGAACACCAGAAGACACAGAATTTGAGCCTGACCCCTGAAGAACATAGTAAGAACACTTGGTACTGTTTTAAAATTTTTCTTGTTCTAGGCCATGTACTTTTTTTTCCTTTTTACTTAAGAGTATGCAAACAGTAGCTGTGATTACTTTATAAATACTCTGTTTACCACAGTAAAAATTTAGACCTTGCTATCTGTTCTTAGTAGGACTTCTCTGTAGCTCAAACAGTAAAGAATCTGCCTGAGATGCAGGAAACCAGGGTTTGCTCCCTGGGTCAGGAAGATCCTCTGAAGAAGGGAATGGCAACCTGCTCCAGTATTCTTTTTTTTTTTTTTATTGTTTTTGCCATACATTGTCATGATATCACCATGAGTTTACATATGCTTCCCCTCTGGGTCCCCCCTCCCTCCTCCCTCCCCCCCGGGAAATCTCGCTGCACCAGCCCCCAGCATCAATCCTGGGCTGGCGATTGATTAGACACTGCTCCAGTATTCTTGCCTGGAGAATTCCATGGACAGAGAAGATGGGCGGGCTACAGTTTGTGGGGCTGCAAAGAGTAGGACCTACTGAATGACTAACACACACATCTGTTCTTGGTAACTAGAAAGCCAGTTTCATTTATTGCTTACTTCTAATCTTGGTTGTTTTCTTGGTGACACTGGACAAGGGGACTTAAGTGAGGCTTAACCTTCCCTAAAGCCAGTAAAATATTTTCTCTTAGTTCTACAAGAACACTCATGTCACAGCACAAAAGCATCTCTATGGGGCATGTTAAAAAGAATAAAAAGTTGACTATATTACACATTAACTTTGAAACGCTGGCTTGTTGTTTGACTGAAGGTAGGTCAAAATGTAGGCTTCCCCACTGGCTCATTGGTAAAACACCTTTTGCAGTGCAGAAGACATGTGAACCATCCCTAGGTCATCAAGATCCCCTGGAGGAATACGTGGCAACCCACTCCCATATTCTTGCCTGGAGAATCCCCATGGACAGAGAAGCCTGGTGGGCTACAGTCCATGGGGTTGCAAAAAGTCGGACACAACTGAAGCGACTGAGCATGCATGTATGCATAGGTCAAAATGCACACAGCTGTTAGGAGACAGAAGTCAAGTGTGGTCCTCAGACATACCTAGTTCCTCTTAAGGCAGCAACAGGTCCCCAGACTTGGCTTTCTTTGTACAAACTGCTACACATGTCTCCAGAAATCCTTGTTCCTTGAGAATCTGTATTTTAAAAGCTCTCCCAAGTAATTCTGAGGCCCATTTAAGTTTGGAAACCACAGCTCCAGGCAGCACTACTGCTCTCCAGACCTGTTGAGCACGTGGTCAGTCTGTTTCCCAGGCACACCACTTAATTCAGAGTCACGTAAGTGAAAGAAGCAGAGGCTTGCTAGCTTAGTTGTATATTAGGATATCAGTACAAGGTCTCATTTCCTACTGATAAAATATGAAATATCCCAGTTAAAGCAAGAGTTATAAGATATGAAATTCTGACTTTCGACTAACCATTACTGACTGTGTCTCCATAACCTTTTGTCCCCTTGGAGGCTGCTCAGGACAATTTCAGACCCACTCTAACTTGGGTGTGCTAGTCGCTCAGTTGTATCTGACTCTTTTGAGACCCCATGGACTATAGCCTGCCAGGCTCCTCTGTCCATGGGGTTTCCTAGGCAAGAACACTTGAGTGAGTTGCCATTTCCTCCTCCAGGGGATCTTCCTGACCAGGAATTGAACCCACATCTCCCACATCTTCTGCACCGAAGGCAGATTCTTTACCTCTGAGCCACCGGAGAAGCCTTTACCCTAACTTGTAATTAGCTGCTAAGTGGGGACGAGGTACTTTCTTAATTTTGAGCCTTATGACCACCCGTATTTTATCAGATCTCACCAACATCCCATCCAGAGTCACCTCTTTAAAAAGATACCTTGACATGAAACTTAAACAGTGGGCTACACACACTAACGTAGAGGAAGTATTTGTCAAGGTTGTTAGCATCTCATTCATTTCTTAAAGTTGCTGTACACACTTGCCACCTACCTCCTGTGTTTTGTTTTAATTTCATTTTAAAGGAAAGTATGCTTTGTATGCTAACAAATTCATAAACCCCCACCAATATCCAAATTCTTACACTCAAGCCTCTATATCCCTCACTAACTACTGGTTTATGGAGTCAATTATTTTTTGCCAAAAACAGAAAAAAAAAAGTCAAGAAAGAGCAACTGATTTCATGCAAACTATCCTAATTTTGTCCGTAGAAGTCCTACTTCTGTGAGCCTGTAAGGCTTTCTGCCTACTAGTCAAAGAAAGGACAATGGAGGAAGAGATCACAGTTTTCTCTAGAAAACAAAACACTTCCCTGCCCCCAAGCCTTTGCTGCTTTCAGGTCAAAGTCTCCATCTCTGGAGGGCTGAGGGGCTCAGAGAAACTACCTGCTGATCTGAAGCAGGCCTGACACCTTCCAGCCACAGCCAGTTGAAAATCAAGTTGTATGGCATTTAAAGCAGGCACCTTATTTCTGTGACAGGCGGTTTTGTGGGGGGAAAAATAAATATCCGTGCAAAAAAAAAAAAAAAAAAACAGCAACATAAAAACAGATCTCCCTGCGGTAAAGAAAAAGCCTAGGAGTATCCTCGTAGGTCTATTTTTCAACAATCGTCTGTCCCCATTCAAACCCTGGTCCTGGTATCAAAAGCTTCCCTTTTTAAAATACCATGTAAACATTGTTGAGTAACTGTCACAAATAAGTGGCATTTTAATTAGTCAATATTTCAAATCACTGCACTATAGATCTTAAAATCATTCTTTAAGCAGAAAAATCTAAAAATGGGAGAAAAGTGAAAAAAACCCAAAAACTTCTCTTAAGCAAAATTTGCATATATAATTGGAGCAGATGTGCTATAAAGTTTTCTAAATAGCCAATCCCAGAAAGGAAAAAAAAAGGAAGGCCAGCATTAAAACCCAAACTATCTGATCACAAGATTCCTTGAGTCTCTCTGCATTCAGAAATAACTACACACACTAACACACAAGCACATTCATGTGGACACAAACATTTGCACACTTCTTCAGTAGTACAAGCGTGTCCACCAAGCAAGAACAACCAGGGCTGAGAAGTGTCCATGATTACCCTTGACTGCTGGGGTAAATCTTGGGGAGCACTTAGAAATTGACAACGGACAGAAAAAAAACATCAGGGAGGGCAGGGAGAGTGTCAGGATGGATTGAGAGAGTAGGAAATATTAAACACAATGGTGGCAGGGACAAGGAGGAGAAACTGGAAGCAAAAATTTTGATGGTGAAGAAGGGAGTCAGTGAGAAGTAACCAAAGGGTAAGAAAGAGCTGCAATCCAAGAACAAATAGGAGGTAGATAGGAAAGTTGCTGAACAACTGACAGACATCTTAATGCAGAAACACAGAACACTGGGAGAGTCATACATGACGTTGGTAGGTCAATGGAACTGCAGCACCTCCTTTAGCCACTGTGTGTGTGGGGGGGTGCGCGCGCACACACGCGTACACTGGTCATTCAGTTGTGCCCAACTCTTTGGGATCCCATGGCCTGTAGTCCACCAGGTTCCTCTGTTCAAGGGAATTTCTCAGGCAAGAATACTGGAGTGGGTTGCCATTCCCGTCTCCAGGGGATCATCCTGACCCAGGTCTCCTGTATTACAGGCAGATTCTTTACCATCTGAGTCACTAGGGAAGTCACTATGGTCTACATAGTTTTAAGACATAAGCATTGCCATATAATAGTCTGTCCTTCTGGAAGCTTTTCCAGAGTAAGAATTCTACACTTTCTTAAACGTTGGCAAAAGATAGAAGTCCTTATGGAAAAGGATGATAAACATAACTACATGTAAAAATATCTATATAAACCATAATAATCATTCAAAATAAGCAAAAAAAATAGGAGAAAACTTTTGTAAAGAGACCTAACAGAAAAAAGGATTAATATCCATGATCTGAAAGGGTCCCTGCAAATCAACCAGCAAAAGGATAAGAATAGACAATTCACAGAAGAAATGACTGACAAATAGAAATATGCTTAACAGTACCCATGGTTAAAAATCTTAAAGTCAAAAGTGAAATATTATTTCACCTGATAAGCACAAATTTTAATGTGAAAAAAAGATATTGAGGATGAAGTTGTGGGGCTAATAGTAAGATTATAAATTAGGTAATATTATTTGAATCAACTTAGCAATATTTATCTAAATTTAAAATAAATATTTATTATGACCTTGCAATTAGAGAACCAGGGATTTATCCTGGTTAAACACCGGCAAAATAAAGCAAGAAATAGAAATTATACAGTTGATCACTACCACCTTGTTTGCAATTGTTTAAAAAACAAACCAGAAATCATCTAAATGTCTATGAGGCCTGATTAAATAAATGAGCTAACATAAAACATTATGATGTCATTAAAAATAATATCATAGATCTGCCAAAACAGAAAGCTGTCCAAGATACAGTATTAAGTGAATAACAAGTGACAAAGCAATATTTGTAGCATGGCAATTCTATTTGACTTTTGTAACATACAGAAAAATATGTTATATAGTCTTAGAAATTCTCTATAATTTGTGGAAAAGAAATGGTACTTAAACAGGAAGAGACAAGGATACCTTCAATTCCTATCTTAGAGTTTTTTGTATTGTTAAAGAATTTTCTTGTCTTTGCCATGAGCAAGCACTGCTTTGAAAAAAAATTTTAACATGTGACATGTTATATTTATTTTAAAATCATACGCCAATGAAGCAATGGACAAACAATTAATCTCAAAAATATACAAGCAACTCCTGCAGCTCCATTCTAGAAAAATAAACGACCCAATCAAAGAGTGGGCCAAAGAACTTAACAGACATTTCTCCAAAGAAGACATAAAAATGGCTAACAAACACATGAAAAGATGCTCAACATCACTCATTATCAGAGAAATGCAAATCAAAACCACAATGAGGTACCACTTTACACCAGTCAGAATGGCTGCCATCCAAAAGTCTACAAGCAATAAATGCTGGAGAGGATGTGGAGAAAAGGGAACCCTCTTACACTGTTGGTGGGAATGCAAACTAGTACAGCCACTATGGAGAACAGTGTGGAGATTCCTTAAAAAACTGAAAATAGAACTGCCATATGACCCAGCAATCCCACTGCTGGGCATACACACAGAGGAAACCAGAATTGAAAGAGACATGTGTACCCCAGTGTTCATCGCCACATTGTTTACAATAGCCAGGACATGGAAGCAACCTAGATGCCCATCAACTGACAAATGGATAAGAAAGCTGTGGTACATATACACAATGGAATATTACTCAGCATTAAAAAAAAAATTCATTTGAATCAGTTCTACTCAGGTGGACAGAATTGGAGCCTATTATCCAGAGTGAAGTAAGCCAGAAGGAAAAACAACAATACAGTATACTAACTCATATATATGGAATTTAGAAAGATGGTAACGAGAACCCTGCATGTGGGACAGCAAAAGAAATGCAGATGTATAGAACAGTCTCGTGGACTCTGTGGAAAAGGGCAAGGGTGGGATGATATGGGAGAATGGCACTGAAACATGTTAATTATCATATGTGAAATCAATCGCCAGCCCAGGGTTGATGCTAGGGGCTGGTGCACCGGGATGACCCAGGGGGAGGGAATCGGGAGGGAGAAGGGAGGGGGGTTCTGGAGGGGGAGCATATGTATAACCATGGCGGATTCATGTCAATGTATGGCAAAACCAACACAATAAAGTAAAGAAAATTTAAAAAATAAAAAAAAAATCATACACAATTTGCAAAGTAAATATTGCCACTCCTTTGCAACTCTGCCAATTGCAAACATGAATGCAGGAAGAAAAAAAAAATGCCCAAAGACCTGCACTGAAATCCTGGGTTCATTTCTCAGTCACACTGTCTGCTGGCCAACATGGTTGACTCTGAGCCAGTCACTTCACGTGTTAAAGACAAGAATAGTGGTAAAGATTCAATGAGATAAAGCAAAAGTGTCATGCTCAATTCTCAGCATATGTCACACCTTGAACAAACATTAGTTTCTTTCCTTCTTCCTAAATGATATCAGAGCTCAGTAAAAGCAGCAGCTCAGAGTACTGTCAGCAGACTCGCAATCGCTGAAAATTCTGACAGGAAAATACATATGCTTCCAAATGTTGCAGGGACTTGAGTTTCTATGTCACCCTAAGTCATATGGCCTAATCCCAGGGAATTGATTCCTGTCCACACACAGATGACTCCAAGTGTAAATTTCCAGTATCATCCTCCACCTTCAGTCCCAGTTTTATGTACAACTGCCAGAAAACAATGCTATGATATCTCAGAATCTTAACATCATACAAATCTTACACCTGCTCTTGCTCTAGCCTCTCCATCTCAGTAAATGGCCTCCTACCCCCTAAATGTTTAAAACCAAAACATCACTGTTTCCTTTCTCCATCCTTCAGAAAGCCTTGACTCTTCATCCAAAGCACAACCCAAATCCACTGTTTCTCTCCATCAGTATGGCGACCTTGCGATCCAAACCAACCACGATCTCTCCTGGATGTCTAAGCATTCCAGTTGACTTCCCTGCTTCCCCTCATAAAAGTTCTCCATGTCACAGTTGCTGTGGTATTTTTTCTTTTTTGTCTAATAGGTTTTTGTTATTTTATTATAGTAGTTTGTATCTGCTAATCCCAAACTCCTAATTTATCCCTCCCCTACCCCTTTTCCTCTTTAATAATAAGTTTGTTTTCTATCTCTATGAGTCTGTTTCTGTTTTGTATATAAGTTTACTAGTATCATATTTTTTAATAATTTTCCTAGTTATTTTTAGCTGTGCTAAATCTTCATTGCTGCACAGATTTTTTCTCTAGTTGCAGTGAGAGGGGACTACTCTCCAGTTAAACAGTACACAGGCTTCTCGTTGCTGTGGCTTCTCTTGTTGCAGAGCACAGGCTCTAGGCACACACGCGTCGGCAGTTGCAGCCCCCGGCTCTAGAGCACAGTCTCAGTAGTTACGGTGCATGGGCTTAGCTGCTTCACAGCATGTGGGAGCATCCCAGGCCAGGGATTGAATCCATGTCTCCTGCATTGGCAGGCAGATTCTTTAGCACTGAGCTAATGGGAAGCTCCTGTATCATATTTTAGATTGCACATATAAGTGATAGCCTACGGTATTTGTCTTTGCCTGCCTGACTTACTTTTCACTTAGTATGATAATCTCTAGGTCCATCCATGTTGTTGCGAGTGACATTATTTTATTCTTTTTTATGACAGTAATATTTCATTACTGAAACATAACAGAAGCAGAAGAGATTAAGAAGAGGTGGCAAGAATACACAGAACTATAAAAGAAAGGTCTTAATGACCCAGATAACCATGATGGTGTGGCCACTCACCTAGAGCCAGATATCCTTAAGTGTGAAGTCAAGTAGGCCTTAGGAAGCATTACTAAAAACAAAGCTAGTGGAGGTGACGGAATCCCAGATGACCTATTTCAAATTCTAAAAGATGAAGCTGTTAAAAGTGCTGCACTCAATATGCCACAAATCTGGAGAACTCACTCAGCAATGGCCTCAGGACTGGATAAACTCAGTTTTCATTCCAATCCCAAAGAAGGACAATATCAAAGAATGTTCAAAATACTGTACAATTGCGTTCAATTCACATGCTAGTAAGGTAATGCTCAAAATATGTCAAGCTCAGCTTCAGCAGCACACAAACTGAGATGATATGACTCTAATGGCAGAAAATGAAGAGGAACTAAAGAGCCTCTTGATGAGGGTGAAAGAGGAAAGTGAAAAGCTCGCTTAAAACTCAACATTCAAAAAACTAAGATCATGGCATCCAGTGTTGTCACTTAGTGGCAAATAAAAAGGGGAAAAGTAGAAACAGTGACATATTTTATTTTCTTGGGCTCCAAAATCTCTGCGGATGGTCACTGCAGCCATGAAATTAAAAGATGTCTGCTCCTTGGAAGGAAAGCTATGACAAACTAGACAGTGTATTAAAAAGCAAAGACATCACTTTGCCAACAAAGGTCTGTATATTCAAAGCTATGGTTTTTCCAGCAGTTATGTATGGATGTGAGAACTGGACCATAAATAAGTCTGAGCACCAAAGAACTGATGCTTTTGAATTATGATGTTGGAAAGACTCTTCAGAGTCCCTTGGACTGCAAGGAAATCAAACCAGTCAATCTGAAAGGGAATCAGTCCTGAATATTCATTGGAATGACTGATGCTGAAGTTGAAGTTCCAATATCTGGCCACCTGATGTGAAGAACAGACTCAGTGGAAAAGACCCTGATGTTAGGAAAGACTGAAGGCAGGAGGAGAAGGGGGTGACAGAGGATGACATGGTTGGATGGCATCACTGACTCAATGGACATGAGTTTGAGCAAACCCTGGAATAGTGAAGGACAGGAAAGCCTAGTGTGCTGCAATCTAATGGGTTGCAAAGAGTCAGACATGACTGAGCAACTGAACAACAACAGTATTCCATTGCACATATATACTACATCTTCTTTATCCATTCATTTCCTGATGGACATTTAGGTTGCTTCCACGTCTTGGTGATTGTAAACAGTGCTGCTTTGAACACTGAGGAGCATATATCTTTTTGAATTAGAATTTTCTCCAGATATATGCCCAGAAGTAGGAGTGCAAGATCATGTTGGTGTTATTGTTTAGAATTATGCCCAACTTGTGACCCTATGGACTGTAGCCTGCCAGGCTCCTCTGTCCATGGAATTTCTCAGGCAAGGATACTGGAGTGGGTTGCCATTTCCTTTTCCAGAGGAACTTCCCAACCCAGGAATCGAACTCACATCTCCTGCATTGTCAAGCAAGTTCTTTACCACTGAGCCACCAGAGAAGCCCTTGCAAGATTATTTGGCAGCTCTATTTTTAGTTTTTTAAGGAGCCTTCATACTGTTCTCCATTGTAGCTGTGCCAATTACATTCCCACGAATAGTGTAGAAGGGTTCACTTTCCTCCACGTTCTCCATCATTTACTATTTGCAGTGATGGTCATTCTGACCAGTATGAGGGGCAACTCATTGAAGTTTTGATTTGCATTTCTCTAATAAGTAGCAATGTTAAGCATTTTTTTTCCACAATGTCTACTGGCTATCGGTATGTCTTCTTCAGGCCTTCTGTTCATTTTGTGATTAGGTTGTTTTTTGTTGTTAATGTGGTACTTTTTAAGGTCAAGTAGACTTTTCAGAACAATCCAAAGGCCTCTCACAATAAGTATAATTAATCCCAAACTCCTTGCTGCAGGCCTACATGATCTCCCTCCAGCCTACCTCTCCTACTCTCTTCCTATGATCACTGGGCTCCACATGGTTCCCCAGTTCATTCTGACTCATTGCTCCTTCTGTTTCAAATGCTTTCTCTCCAGATTTTTGCAAGACTGACTCCTTCCTGCAGTTCAGGCTGGGATTAGGTAATCCAGAGGAGTAGATACTAATCACCCAATCTGGAGAGGCCATCTGAAAGTGAAGTCACTCAGTTGTGTCTGACTCTTTATGACCCCATGGATTGTAACCTACCAGGCTCTCTGTCCATGGAACTTTCCAGGCAAGAATACCAGAGTGGGTTGCCATTTCCTTCTCCAGGAGATCTTCCCAGCCCAAGGATTGAACCTGGATCTCCCACATTGTAGGCAGACGCTTTACCGTCTGAGTCACAAACAACCATTGATTTTATTTTCTGTCATTTCCCTCTAAAATGTTAGCTTCATGAAAATAGAAACTTTTTATTCACTCATGGTTCCCTGTCCCTAGAACAGTTCCTGGCACATAGTGGTGACACCACAAGTTTTTGTTCATTGGATTAATGATTTTTGTAGTTCCTGCTGAATAGATCTAAAAGAGATCCAATTCTTAATTGTTGCCATAAAAAAAAAAACTTTATGAATAAAAGCTGGGGATTGATTAATATTGATATTTATCTCAGGAACAGTGATTTTTTAGCATTTAAAACTAAGTTTTGAGTAAGAGTCAATATGAATGGTGAGAAATGACAACTATTAGCTTAAATGGCAATCAATATGTTGTCATTTAAGCTAATAATGAACAGTATGATTGAAAGTGTTTTTATTAGACCGTTCAGAGTATAGTGGTGTCAACAAGCTGGCCAAAGAACTCATCTAATTAAAGTTTTTATTCTCTCAGAACTCCAAGTTCAGTATAAGTAAACTTCTTAAAGCTGTTCATGAGTTGTCCGTGAGATTTCACTGTATCATAGATGAGGCAGCATTCTTAGAAGCCCTTTCAGTTCTTCTGTGATTCATCCCCTCATTTAGTACCTACCATCTATACTTTTTCTGACTCCTGCACTCCAGTGAATCACATGAAAAGCGAGGCTCCAACCTTACATTTGTAAATTGCACATCATAGGAAAAAGAGAAAAAAACTAGAAAACTACCAAAATGCCAGCTATAGTTGTTTCTGAATTACAGATGATTCATAATCTTCTTCATTTTCTTCTGGGTTTTCCTTTTTTTGCAGTTAAACAGTATTTTTAAAATTAAAAACTTTTTGTTTTAATATCTATATGCTATTTGCCCATATGGAATAAGAATTGGGAGGAAAAAAAAGATTTAAAACTTAAAAAACAAATACTAAAATGCCTTAATATAATGGAGAAAGTTTTCAGAATTTAAAATATTCTTTTTCAGTTAGCACAAAAACTACTTCTAATTTTTAATTTTGAAGAGAAAAATATCAGCCTTATTCCTAGAAGTCATTTATCCCAACCCTCAAAGTTGATCCAAAATTTATTACTAAACATTTTCTGATGCATATTTAAGTCATATTTGCCTGACTTAGAGCCATAGCAAAGCATAAGACAGAAAACAATCCTAGTAATTTTGGTGAATTCAGAAAAGCATAGTAGTAGACCCAGAGTAGATGCTCAGCAAACAAATCAGAAGCCTTAAAAATGGGATGGTACCCTTGAACATAAATGACTGTATCAGCCTCACGCTGAGATTATGATACAGTCAAGCTAAGACCATTGCCAAATTCAAGGTATGCTATGTTTAAACATAACATATGCACCAGGAGCAACAGGACTTCAGTCCACAAAAAAGCATTGAGGCAGCAACGTAAGTCAACACCCACAAGCCCCCAAGGACACCTGTTCACCCTACCCTAGGAACAACATTCAGTATGGAATTCAACAACCTGTAGACCCTCATCCTGTAAGGCTGCTTCCCTAAAGATCTCGTCACAGGACAATCACGTCCCAGTCTGCATGCTATTTTAAATTTTTCGCAACTGACTCAGCACTCCCACTGCTAATAAGTGCTGTAATCAGAAATACTTTTCCTCTAGCAGAACAAGGGCAATTCAAACATCAGTTTATCCCCACAATCCAGATCTGAAAGCTAAAAAAGCCCCAACTAGGCCCACATCTTCTTTAAATCTCAGAAAACATTTGCAGTGCTGTGAAAGCAGTGTGATTCTAATGATAGAAAACTCTTTTGATGAATAATGCAAAAGCATCTGCCAGTATTTAAGAACCATCTTTACTACTGACCACTTGGAACAAGTGCATTCTAGGTAAATAAAATATCCAGAAGGACTCTTCTTTAAATATTCAATTCAGGCACATAAAAATAATCAACAAGTTTCAGTTAACTGGAATCATATTTCCAACCAGTGCACCCTTCCTTTTGTTCTTGAAATTGGGGATTCGAGGTTTAAAGGCCACTCTAGCCAGGTTTACTCATCTAAAGCAGGTGTCAAGAGTTTCATAGCAACCATCAACTCTATCAGATGGTGGATGTGACTTCCGAGGGCCATCTTAGCAAATGACAATTTCTTTGTTGAAAGAGCTATTTTTGGTGGCATAAACATACCAGTTATTGGAGAAGGAAATGGCAACCCACTCCAGCGTTCTTGCCTGGAGAATCCCAGGGATGGCGGACTCTGGTGGGCTGCCATCTATGGGGTCGCACAGAGTTGGACACAACTGAAGTGACGCAGCAGCAGCAGCAGGAGCAGCCAACATACCAGTTACGAAAAAGCTACAAGTGGAAACCCCATGAAACCAGCTGATTTGTATTTATAAAGTATCCTATTCAAACCCACTGCAAACACACACTACTCCTTGTATCGCTATCCAAACCAAAAAAGTCACATCTTCTTTAAATCAATTACCATGATCTAGTCCAGAATTCAGAATTATTCAGGGCAACTGAATCAAGTGTCTATTACCTTCAAGAGCCATCATCATACCCATGAACAAACCAGCCATAAAGCAGTGTGTATCACTGGTGACTAGATAGTTCCCAGTCTAAGCTGCAGTTTTATAATACAATTTCCTGCTTTTCATCTGTATTCTGAGATGACTAGACTGAAGTCAATCTAACTGTGTCTCTCTAAAGCCATGTCCATGTAGGCACTTTAAAATGCTTGATCACAAAAGATTTTTAAGGGCTCTGCTTAAAGGAAGATCTTACCAAAGGAAAAATAAACTCCCTGATGCAGTTTACTTAAAGTGAGAAAGACAGGAAAGGAGGGAGGGAGCAAGGAGGGAAAGGAAGACTTTCTTAAAGTTTTATCTAATTTATGGGAATCTTATGTAAATGGAAAAGGACAGTCAACGGATGACCTATAATAGTAATATTAAGAATGGTCATGGAAGCAGCCCTCCTTTGAATTTTAATGTAAAGCTTGATCTTAATATAAAGCTCCTTTCTAACTTGCTAGATACAAAGGCAGACTTCATTGCCCTAAGCCACTAAGACAACACATCAAAATTCTTTCCTGGAAAAGAAAAATCACTTTCACTTCTAGTGCTAACACTGCCAATGACTACATAAAGCTACCATAAAATATTTTTTATGACCCTTTCTCTCCCCTCTCTTGACTGTGAAGAGCTCATAAGTATCTCCCTTTTTTTTTTTAAAAAAAACAATGGTCAGTTCTACGGACTGGTCCAAAGGAAAGAAAGGGCAAGAGGTGGCAGAACATGAAAAATGTCACTCTTAAGGATTAAGAGGGGTTTGGTGGTAGTACCAAGAGTTTCCTACTGTCCAGATGCCAACATTCTCAAATGTATCATAGTCCAAAAACGTAAATGACCTAAGAGGCTACATATTTTAAATGTCATAATCTTCCTGTTTTTCTTATTGTCTGTCTCTCCCACTAGAATGTAGTCAAGAATTTTTATCTGTTTTACTAGTGCTATGTTCCCCATTTGTTGTTGTTTAGTTGCTATTCATGTTCCACTCTTGCAACTCCATGAACTGTAGCCCATCAAGCTCCTCTGTCCATGGGATTTCCCAGGCAAGAATACTTGAGTGGGTTGCCATTTCCTTCTCCAGAGGATCTCCCCAGCTCAGGGATCGAACCTGCCTCTCCTGCACTGGCAGGCGAATTCTTCACCACTGAGCCACTAGGGAAGCCCATATACCTGCCAGTAAACATTCTATAAATGATACATCAAAAGACAAATTACAGAAAGTCTCCATGCTGGTGCATTCCTGACTATTTTTTTTAACTTAAGGGAAATGTATATTTAGAGGGTTATGGGCTGAAAGCCATGACTTCTCCAAATTCCTGTGAATTGCTTAAGGTATCAGCAGTAAGCCTTAAGCAGACCTACCACTCTACTGCCTATCACGGGAGGGTTGCAGGAAAACTTTCCATATCAAATTAGCTGTTAAACCAGTCTCACCAACCTTCGGAAATGATCAACCTAATTTCTTGGAATAAAAAAAGCTCAGAGGAAATAGGACATTCTTGACCAAAAAAAAAAAAGGATGCATAGTAAATCAAAGAGGCTGGCCAATCCCGCCTCTAATCTAGAAACACGCAGTGCGTAGCCCTAGGATGGTGCGCCTGCGCTGCATGTAGAGAGAAAAACGGTGCTCGTTTGCGCCACCTACTGATAACTAGCAAATGAGCAATAGGCACGTCAGGATGGCACTGAAAAGGGTATTAGTATCTTTTCTCCCAAACCTTCTGTTTTCCTATAAGGCTCACAGTGGTGAGAGGGGCTGAAATTTGGGGGCAGCCGGTCAGCAGGACCAACAGCGGGGAGTGGGATGTTATTGAATACCGGCAGAGAAATGAGGACTAACTAAATGAAGGCTAAAAGATTACCCTTTGTGGTCCAGAGCTAGGCTCACTGTCTAGGATGGGGCTCTGGGCTACAGAAAGAAGGCTCAAGAAAATGACTTCCAGTCGCCTTCAGAACTGCTGCTTAATTAAGTAAGCAGGACCCAGGAGGTAGAAGAAAGTAGACTCAGCCCCTCTAAACCAAAAACTGAACCAAACTTCACTCCAGAGAAAGAAAGGTCACAGAAAGAGAGGGAGGGGTAGGAGCAGGGAGAAACGCTCAAGGACCAACCATATCTTGTAATGTCAAATCTCTCTAAAGGACAAACTGGAGCACTGGATACCTGGGGGAGTCTTAAACCATTCTCTGTCTTTATCTGTACAGCTGAAATATTCCATATGGAGAGAGTGTAGTTCAATGGTAAGAGCATGGACAGTAGAGGCTGTAAGTCTCTAAATGACCTAAGTTCTCTGGAATCCCTTCCTTTGTTGTAACAGAGAGTAAAAATAATGGTATCTGTTTTGTGGGTTGCTTGTGAAGATTAAATACCTGCCACATAATGTCAGATTTTACAATGTCATTTATTTCATAATTTTGAAAATTAAAATCTTCCAGCTTTACTACCGCTTCTCAAACACGCCGAATCCCAAAATGCCTGGTAATGTTTCTTTTTGCACCACAAGGTATTTCTCCAGCTGCACAGCTTCTATCTTCCTCCATCTGGGCATTTCAGTAAACTTTAAAGGCTGAGAGCAGAGTGCCCAGGGCCAGGGGCGGGGAAAAGAAAGGAATGTGCAAGCCTCCAGTCAGAGCTTCCAGCAGTTATTGATAATCCAAATCCTACAGCCTGCTCTGAGAGTACCACGTATACTGTGCACGTTCCTTCACATTCCAAACAAGAGATGAAGACTTGATTTTTAACCTATCTGACTCCAAACATTAGAAATGCCCTATATCACCAAACAAAAGCATCAGCTGTGGTGCCTCTTTTTATGACACGTGTTAATGCTGAAATGTCTGACTCGCAGAGCATATCTGACAGAGGTCTGTTTAGTCCTTGGGGCTTTTTTACCTGCAAGTCTAGGAGTTTCCACCCAATGGAAAAACAGGCCCAGGGGCAGAGCACTACTTGAAAAACTGATTTTTTAAACATTAGTCAATTTTTGTCTTTCCTTAAAAATTAACTCATTATTAAAGTCTATGCATTGACCTACTCCTAAATTACTCTGTGTAGATGCTTAGGGCTGCAAACTAGAGAAAGACCAACTACAAACTGCTTAAATAATAAAGAAGATTTTTTTTTTTTAATCCTGCATAGTAAGTGTGAAAGGTACTAACATGTTTAGTTCATTTAGCAGTTCAGTAATTCACTATAAAATCCAAGTTTCTCCCTAAACTGATAGGTTACCAAATGTATAATAGCAGCTCCAGGCATCATGCCCTCCTATTATTTCACCATACCATTTGAATAGGAAAGAAAATTTTCTGCAAAGTGCGCTGATTTTCTTCATATCTAATTGGCCAGAATTGTGTCATATGTCCCTGCCTACAACCAATAATTATTCAGAGGAAACTGGAATAACCAATCTGATCAAGATTCACCCAGACTGGGCAGATGCTCAGATTTCAGTTTAATATGATTGATTAATCTGATTGAGGCTCTCTCAGAAAAAAAGGAAATTATTTTAGGCAACAATATTGATATAACAAATTTAAGTCAAGATACAATTCTCAGAGATTTCCTAAATAGGAACATCTAGCCATGATGGAGAAGGCAATGGCACCCCACTCCAGTACTCTTGCCTGGAAAATCCCATGGACGGAGGAGCCTGATAGGCTGCAGTCCATGGGATGGCTAGGGGTCGAACACGACTGAGCGACTTCTTTCAATTTTCACTTTCATGCATTGGAGAAGGAAATGGCAACCCACTCCAGTGTTCTTGCCTGGAGAATCCCAGGGACCAGGGAGCCTGGCGGGCTGCCATCTATGGGGTCACACAGAGTCAAACATGACTGAAGTGACTTGGCGGCAGCAGCGGCAACCATGATGTAATCCTTTCAACTTCAACTAAATAATTAGATTCAATGTCCCAAAGTAATCCCAGAACCCACACTGGTCTGTAAACTGCTTGTGATGGATCCAAAATGAGATAAGTGCAGAAACGGAAAGAATTTAGCACTTTTGTAACATTTGGAAGATTTGTATCTGTTAAGCCTAATGAAAATATGGAACTTGTCTTTTTTATGCCTTGGTTTTTATTTTTAATAATTGACTTTCATTGTATTCTACAAAATGTTGAGTCTATGATGGCCTGAAAATTTAAAAAAAAAAATAACCAAAATAGTCATTCAATGGGGATAGATTGACCTGTGCAACATGTCTAACTTTACTTTAACTAGAACAAGTTAAATTTTACCTTCAAGTGCCATAACAAATCTCAGCAGCTTTTTCCTCTCAAGCTGATTAAGGTCTAGGACTTTGAGAGCTAAATTTGTGACCTGAACACTGTAAAATATACTTGAATGTAAAAGTTGAATTAAAAAACTAAAACTGACTAGGACTGTTGAGCTCTAGGTCAGAGGTCCATTACTTTGCTGGCTAGTCAGTTCTAGAAGAGATGAGACCTTTAACTTTGGCCAGCCCCTGGATACATCAAGTAAAAAGGGAGCAGAAGAGAACTGTGTATGAATTTGAGCAGGTCAGTATTACTGGAAAAACCTGTTATGTCCCATCCTAACACAAAATGAAAAGAAGTCCTTAGGATAGCAAAATGCCACTGTCAGTAAGGACTGGCTTCAAAATTCATATCACTCCTTCCTTCAAATGAGAAAATCACCTACATTCAATTAGCACTTTAGCTCCTCTTCTATGGAAAATGTTTTGTAAATATATCATCTTACATCTATTTTTCTCAAACAGAAGTCACATTAATTCTTGCACCACTCCATGAAGGACAGACCTATAGTTAATGCTGAAGGTTAGGAGACTACCTTTGCCATAGTTAGTACATATCAATAGTACATTTTCCTTTCTAGCTACTTGAGTATGGTTATGCAGTACATTTAAAGTAAACTTTAAAATCACCAACTGCTGAGAAAAACATTCCACCTCAAAATGTATTCAAATTGGGCTCTTGAGTGGTATCTTTATGAAATTATTAACATACTGTCTTCATAGGAAAAGCTCCCCAGCATCTCTGAGAGCCCTAACCAAGGCGCAAAGGGAACAAGGTGCCCAGCAGTTAAGAATTCTAATCTGGGACTTCCCTGGCAGTCCAGTGGTTGGGATTCCGTACTTCTCCTGCAGGGGCCACAGGTTCCATTCCTGGTTGGGGAACTTAAAATCTTGCACGCCACAAAGTGCAGCCAAAAGAAAAAAAGGAAGAAAAGAAGTAAAAAATAATTCTAAACTGATTCTCAGACTGAAGCTTGAGAGTTAGGATCATTCTCAGCTTTAGCGCATCTACTGATGCCATGTTAGTGGGTTACACTTTCTTCTCCCTATTTATTTCCCATTGGCGATCCTGGCACAGCTCTCCAAAAGATTTTTAAGGTATTCAATTGAAGAACACAAGAATAAGGACACTCCCTCCCTCACTGCAGGAGAAGGCAATTTCAAGTATTTAACAAATAAGTTCACCGACATGTGTCTTTGCAAGGGTTTCCTACTTTTTATCCACTGTCATTCTAAGAAATAGTCCCATGATATAACCCCTCAACAGTTTCCATAGTGAACTTTAAAAATACAAGGTTGTATCTTCAACCATGGACAAGTCCTCCCATCAGTAGGACTGTGACTTTATTTTGGACTTAGGCAATGATGTTTCTGATTTTTCTCTTTGAGTGTGAGTATTTATTTGTGAAGTCTTGAACTCTGAACTACTTCCAGCTCTAGAAATGATTTGGGCAAGTTGCCATGTTCATAATCTTAAATCCTCCAGCTTCTCAGATTATACAAAGTCTCTTTTTATTGAGTTAATCTCAAACTCATAATGTCCTGCAACAAAGCTGTTGGAAATTTTCTGTTTTTCCAGCATATCTTTTCTCTTACACATATTAGAATGAGTTTAAAAAAACTCCCCATATATCAGAGGCATCTATACGGGCAAATGATTAAAGACTCTGACTGCCTGCCACAACACTGGAACAAGATCTGGGAGAAAACATTAATGAATAAAGGATTATAACACTGGACATGCAAGTAAATGCAGCTTAAATATATACTGTTAATTTCCTCAAAAAATAGCCTTTAAACTAGACACAATTATATTCCATGCAGCTCTATATTACAGTAATTTAAATAATCTAGATAACTAATAAATACTTATTAAAATGAATACATTTTCAAAAACACAAGATATATCACCTGGTTGAAAAGGCAACTTCTTGGTGGCATTAGGCTTCCCATAAATAAACTACATACAAGGCAATCACAGTCCTCGATACCAAAAACAAAAGCCCAAGTCTATTTGAAGACATCTGAGGATAACTGGAGAAGGGAATCAAAGGTGGGATATCTCAAAGAGCTCCCTGTGTTTTTATCTGGGAGCCCTTTGAACACTCCCAGCCTGCAAAATGGCAGCCTGTTTTCCTAGCCACTACTACCCCTGGGGCCATCGCCCAGGCTCAGTGCACCAGTGAGCCCGTCTTCCTCTTGTCCATTAGATTCACTCTCCCAGGAACTTGCTGTAGAGCCCAAGAAACCAATTTTCATCTCTCCTGAATACTTGCAGTGAAGACCTAAACTAGGAGTTGTGAGATGGCCATGTCCTCCACGTCAAAGCAGAGGAAGGCAGTCTGCAGAAAAGAGAATGAGACAGGGAGTAAGGATAGCCATGGAGATGAGAATTGGACCTCCGGGACTGCCTGTACTCCTAGCTCCAGTCTCCTGTGACACCGAGCCATCAGTGAGGTTCCTTGAGCTGACTCAATAGTCAAGTGAGTGAAGTTGCTCAGTTGTGTTCGACTTTTTACAACCCCATGGACTGTAGCCTGCCAGGCTCCTTCATCCGCGGGATTTTTCAGGCAAGAATACTAGAGTGGGTTGCCATTTCCTTCTCCAGGGGATCTTCCTGACCCAGGGATAGAACCCAGGTCTCCCGCATTGCAGGCAGACTCTTTACCATCTGAGCTACCAGGGAATCCCCAACAGCCAAGATGTCTATGGAATAAAATAGTGGGTAGAATAAGAATAAAAAAGAGAAAGGATGCAGTGATGGTCTGGACTTCCTTTGAGGGTTCTGGGAGCCACTTAAGGGCTTTAAGCAGAGTGACTCATATTTGGGAATCATCTTTACAAACACCACCCTGAGAATGGGATCCAATGGAGCAAGACTGCAGTGAAGATGGTTTTGTGATAGTTCAACAGCGCATGGTACCAAGGAAGTATCTGTTGCTAATGTGCAATGCTGCCTGCTGGCATAATTTAAATAGATAGGCTTTTTCTTTTCAAACAAACATGTTTTATGTAAGCTCTCTCTAAACACAAAACTCGTTCTTTGTCACCCCAGCACAATGAGTTATTAGAATGTTAGTCTAAAGCTTTATGAGTGTGTAATTAAATCATTAGGATTAGAGATTAAGTCACCAGAGTCTCCATTATTTAATAGTGCTGTATTTCAGAATCGCCCAGGAAGAATATCACTCTACTGCTTTTAGCAGTCGCTAACATTTCTTCCTGAATGTTGTTGTTCTTCTCTTTCCTAAGTCTCTCAAAGTAATTTCAACACATGAATTCATATAGTAATACTTGGTGGCAGATACTTTTATTAATTTCACAGGCTGTTTCTAAATCCCTTAAGATTGGGGGCTTGGTACACTTCTAAATATAATGATTGTTAAGACTGCTTAGAGAGAGGGAGAACATAGGTGGGATACTGAAATGGGGACAATCATGGCTCTGCAATAAAAATGAACTTCACTTCTTCCACAACTCAAGATCTACAGCAAGTGCAGCTCATGGAACACATTTTAAAAACTGATTTTCATCCTAAAAAATAAATCACAAAAGCAAATATTTAAGATTTTTTACTGCCACTAACATTTATCTTTTTTCATTAAAAATGTTGAGGATTCAGTCAATGTTTTCTATAACTTGTCCTTATAGAATTTTGTTTAGAGTTAAGTGGTCAGATATGTTATACTGACTTATATTTCTACCTGTTTAATAAGCCCAAATACTTCGTAACTATGCTTGATCCATTCTGAGGTCAAAATTTGGGGCAGGGGCGATCTTTGTCAAATCTGAAATTTAGGGCCCCTAATTCCTGCTAACAGAAAATTCATTCTAAACCTTCCCCCAAAATCTGTTTTATTCTGGCAGAAAAGTTATTAAACAGTATCAGTCAAAAATTTAATAAAACCACTAATTCAAAGGCCAGCTACTCAAGGGTGGTATATTGAAAAATGGGTCAAGTGTAGTTCTTTCTAGTTCTAAGAATAATGAAGATATTAATTCAATAATAAAAAAGAACAGCTAAACTTTATTGAGTAGTAAACATGTACTCACAGGGCACTATTCACAGTGCCTGGCATAGCTTCCAGTCATTTAATAATCAAAATAACCCTATGAGTAGTACTATCATTATTCCTATATTACAGCAGAGGATACTGAGGCATAAATAAAGCAAGTAATTTCCCCAAGGTCACACAACCAAGAAATGGTGGAGTAGGATTACAGCATCCACAATGAGCTACTTTCCAAGACTCACATACTACCTTGGATTAAAAAAAAAAAAAAAAATGCACTGAATTCTTTAGTACAATGAAAGCAGGAAGAAAAAATATTCTGGATAAATTGCAGACTTTTCCACACTTCTCCACCATCACTTTCATTGAAAAAAGCCTAAGGGACTCCACTTGGCAGTAGTTTCTATAGCCAGTTTTAAATAGCCAATTTTAAAGAGACAAATGTATAAACAAGTGCAACCTCAAGACTTTATGTATTAAAATCACATTCAATATAACATTCCTAGAGCACCCAGAGGTGAATTGCATTTCCCAAGTAAGTATCTCCCCCAAAGCCAGGAGGTCAATAGCAGGTCACAGAGTTCTTTTGAAGACATGACCCAGGCTTTTCAAGGATACCCATACACTTAACTCCATCACACATACCAGTGACAATCACACAGCAAACCACCAAAATGTCAAAGAAATCAATCAAATATGGTCAACTATTTGGATTGTTCACATTAGTATTACTGTTCCTTTCAGAATAACAAGTTAGACCATTATTTATCAATGGTCTGTATTCACGTGGAAACAGATGAAATTCCAAGTTTTTTTAATGCATGAGAATATCCTTCCACTAACAAGATTTGTCTAGTTCGTGTAGTGAAGGTTGGGGAAAACTCCAGTAACCAAATGTTAACTAACTTGAATTTAGCTCACCAAAATTATTGTTTTATGGGACTGTGGTTTAAGAATCACTGATCTAAAAAGCTCTTCTTATCCTTTGTGATTAATCTATTTATTCTAAATAACTGCCTGCCATGCTAACTAGTAGAAAATTTAGATTTTTCCCTTATCTCTTCTAGACATTAAATTTATGTTTAGCTTTTTAAATAAGCAGGGAACTAGAACTAAATATAGAAAAAAGACCAAACAGTCCTATTTTCTGGTTTAGGGAGAGAAGGCTTTAGGCAAATAGGCAAAAAAAAAAAAAAAAAAAAAACCCACGATAATTAGCTAACCCAATTACAAAATACAGACAGAATGCACAAGTATTTTATGTCCATTTTGGATGAAGTCAGGCACATCATCAGGCAAAAAATTCGCATGAAAAGCTGTTAATATACAGGAACTTTATCTATAGCACTTAATTTCTATGGGCATTTCTAAGCTTCTGTAGTGTAGTGGTTAAGTCTTGCCCACCAGAGCAAGACCAGTATTTCCCATAGCCAGTCCCTCCCATCAGGAAGCTTCCACACCTCTTATCATCATCCATCAGAGGGCAGACAGAATGAAAACTACAGTCACAAAAAACTAACCAAACTGATCACATGGATCACAGCCTTGTCTAACTCAATGAAACTATGAGCCATGCCGTGCGGGGCTACCCAAGATGGACGGGTCAGGCTGGAGAGCCCTGACAATGTGGTCCACTGGAGAAGGGAATGGCAAAGTACTTCAGTATTCTTGCCTTGAGAACCTCGGGAACAGTATAAAAAGACAAAAAGACATCACACTGAAAGATGAACTCCACAGGTCTGTAGGTGCTCAAAATGCTACTGGGGAAGAGCTCCAATAGGAAAAATAGCTCTAGAAGGAATGAAAAGGCTGAACTAAAGTGGAAACAATGGCCAGTGGTGGATGTGTCTGGTGATGGAGGCAAAGTCTGATGCTGTAAAGAACAATATTGCATAGGAACCTGGAATATTAGGTCCATGAATCAAGGTATACTGGAAGTGGTAAAACAGGAGATGGCAAGAGTGAATATCAACATTTTAGTAATCAGTGTACTAAAATGGACCAGAATGGGTGAATTTAATTCAAATGACCATTATATCTACTACTGTGGGCAAGAATCCCTTGAAAGAAATAGAATAGCCCTCATAGTCGACAAAAGAGTTCAATGTGCAGTACTTGGGTGCAATCTCAAAAATGACAGAATAATGTCTGTTTGTTTCCAAGGCAAACTATTCAATATCACAGTAATCCAAGTCTATGTCCCACCCACTAATGCCAAAGAAGCTGAAGTTGAACAGTTCTATGAAGTACAAGATCTTCTAGAACTAATGCCAAAAAAAAAAAAAAGATGTCCTTTTCATCACAGAAGACAAAAATGCAAAAGTAAGGAGTCAAGAGTTACCTGGATAAATAGGCAAATTTGGCCATGGAGTACAAAATGAGCAGGGCAAAGGCTAACAGTTTTGCTGAGAGAATGCAGGCACTAATAATAGCAAACACCCTCTTCCAACAACACAAGAGAAGACTCTACACATGGACATCACCAGATGGTCAACACTGAAATCACACTGATTATATTTTTTGCAGCTGAAGATGGAGAAATTCTATACAGTTAGCAAAAACAAGACTGGGAGCTGACTGTGGCTCAGATCATGAACTCCTTATTGCCAAATTCAGACTTAAATTGAAGAAAGTAGGGAAAACCACTAGGCCTTTCAGGTATGCCCTAAATCAAATCCCTCACAACTATACAGCAGAAGTGACAGATAGATTCAAGGGATTAGATCTTATAGACAGAGTGCCTAAAGAACTATTGATGGAGGTTCATAACATTGTACAGGAGGTGTTGATCAAAACCATCCCCAAGAAAAAGAAATGCAAGAAGGCAAAATGGTTGTCTGAGGAAGCCTTACAAATAGCTGAGAAAAGAAGAGAAGCTAAAAGCAAAGGAGAAGAAGAAAAACATACCTATCTGAATGGAAACTTCCAAAGAATATCAAGGAGAGAAAAGAAATCCTTCCTAAGTGAACAAGGCAAAGAAATAGAGGAAAACAATAGAATGGGAAAGACTAGAGATCTCTTCAAGAAAATTAGAGACACCAAGGGAACATTTCATGCAAAGATGGGCTTGATAAAGGACAGAAATGGTAAGGACCTAACAGAAGCAGAAGATATTAAGAAGAGGTGGCAAGAATACACAGAAGAACTATACAAAAAAGATCTTCATGACCCAGATAATCACGATGGTGTGATCACTCACCTAGAGACAAACATCCTAGTGTGAAGTCAAGCGGGCCTTAGGAAGCATCACTATGAACAAAGCTGGTGGAGGTGATGGAATTCCAGCTGAGCTATTTCAAACCCTAAAAGATGATGCTGTGAAAGTGCTGTACTCAATATGCCAGCATATTTGGAAAACTCAGTAGTGGCCACAGGACTGGAAAAGGTCAGTTTTCATAACAGTCCCAAAGAAGGGCAATGCCAAAGAATGCTCAAACTACCACACAATTGCATTCATTGCACATGCTAGCAAAGCAATGCTCAAAATTCTCCAAGCTAGGATTCAACTGTATGTGAACTGAAAACCTCCAAATCTTCAAGGATTTAGAAAAGGCAGAAGAACCAGAGATAAATTACCAACATCCATTGGACCATAGAAAAATTAAGAAAATTCCAGAAAAACATCTACTCCTGCTTCATTTACTACTCTAATGCCTTTGGCTGTGTAGATCACAACAAACTATGGAAAATTCTGAAAGAGATAGGGATACCAGACCACCATACCTGCCTCCTGAGAAATCTATATGCAGATCAAAGAAGCAACAGTTGGAACCAGACATGGAACAACAGACTGGTTCAAAATTGGGAAAGGAGTATGTCAAGGCTGTATACTGTCACCCTGATTATTTAACTTATATGCAGAGAACATCATGAGAAATGACAAGCTAGATAAAGCACAAACTGGAATTAAGATTGCTTCACAGATATCAATAACCTCAGATATGCAGATGACACCACCCTTATGGCAGAAAGTGAAGAGGAACTGAAGAGCCTCTTGATGAAGGTGAAAAAGAAGAGTGAAAAAGATGACTTAAAATTCAACATTCAATAAACGAAGATCATGGCATCCAGTTCCATCACTTCATGGCAAATAGATGGGGAAATAGTGACAGACTTTATTTTCTTAGGCTCCAAAATCACTGCAGATAGTGACTGCAGCCATGGAGTTAAAAGATACTTCCTCCTTGGAAGAAAAGCTATGACCAACCTAGGCAGCATATTTAAAAGCAGAGACATTACTTTGCCAACAAAGTTCCATATAGTCAAAGCTATGGTTTTTCGAGTAGTCATGTATGGATGTGAGAGTTGGACCATAAAGAAAGCTGAGCACCAAAAATTGATGTTTTTGAACTGTGGTGTTGAAGAAGACTCTTGAGAGTCCCTTGGACTGCAACGAGATCAAACCAGTCAAGCCTAAAGAAATTCAGTCTTAAATATTCATTGGAAGGACTGATGCTGAAGCTCCAATACTTTGACCACCTGATGCATAGAGACAATTCATTAGAAAAGACCCTGGCACTGGGAAAGATTGAAGGCAGAAGAAGAAGAAAGCATGACAGAAGCGAGATGGTTGGATGGCATCACATGGACATGAGTTTGAGCAAGCTCTGAGAAATGGTGAAGACAGTGATGCCTGGCATGCTACTGTCCATGAGGTTGCAAAGAGTCAGACATGACTGAGCAACTGAACACCACCACCACCAGCAACATCCAAGGTTATCATGTTCCCCTTACACAAGAAAGGTCCCCAGTTTGAAACCGGGCAGAAACACCTTTCCTCTCTGGAGTTTGTATTTGGGGGTATCTCAGATGGTGAAGACTCTGCCTGTAATGAGGGAGACCCAAGTTCAACCCCTGGGTCAGGAAGGTCTCCTGAAGAAGAGAATGGCAACCCATTCCAGTATTCTTGCCTGGAGAACTCCATGAACAGAGGAGCCTGGAGGGTTACATAGTCCATGGTGTTGCAAAGAGTTGGACATGGCTGAGGGACTAACACACCCTGGCCATGTTAGGAAGACAAACTCTCCTGGTAAATGGTTCTAACATTGAGGCCTTAGAAATCACCTCATTCATGAAAATATACATTTTTGGCTTTATTTTGTCAGGTATTTTCCTAAAAATGATGGCCCAAGAGATCAGAAACATATTTGCAAATTGTTTGCTACTGAAAACAAGTGGGTTTGGTAGTCCACAATCTATACACAAGAAGCAAAAGAGCGTGAGGTTTTTTTTTTAACTTTAGGCAGATACTACTCATTGCTTATTCAGGCACACTTTGGCCATGTGCCTAGCTTAAAAACATTTCCCAGCCCCCTTTGCACATACAGGATACCAAAATTCATGGATGCTAAAGTATCTTATATATAATAGTGTTGTGCAGTCATGTTATTAGTTTCTGGCCAGTGTGATATAAGTGCAAGTTCATGAGTGGATTTCTATGAAAAGCATTCTAACAGGGGACTAATTCAGTTAACAGGTACTCTTTTGTTCTTGATCCTTCCTGCTATCTGAATATAAATTATGGTGGCTTGAACTGTAGCAGTCATCGTATAATTATAAGACTTCCTTGAACAAGAAATCTAGGTCTTTCCCTTCTCCCTTCTCTCTGCCACTTCTTCTCCCTTGTATCATGCAGTGTAATACTTACGAAAGTCCTAACAATGTAGAGAAGCTTAGAAAAAAAATGAAACCTGGAAGGGCACAGAGTTGCCGTAACTCTACACTGCCTCCCCTCAAGGTTTTTACATGTAGAAAATGAATTCTTATTGAAGATGCTGTTTTTTAAATTCCATGTTATATACCGGGCCATAATGGGAGTCAGCCTACAGAAGCTTACCCTGCCAAAGTAACCACGACTCCTGATATTGTTGTATGATCTCTTCCTACGATAAACTAGGCAGTCTATAGCATATGGCAAAAGGGACCTGTGATATCCAAAGCTAGGTCATAAAAGGTCTGGCAGCTTCCAACTTGGTTTCATGGATTATTCCACTCTGGGGTTAACCAGTACCAACATCATACAGCAACTCAAGCAGCCCTGTGGAGATGCCCACATGAAAAGAAAATGAGGTCTCTCTCAGCAAGAACTTGAGAATCACACAAGGAAAAAACCCTGAAAGTACATCATCCCATCTCAGTCAAACCTTCAGATGGCTGTATTTTTATGAGACAGCTCAAGCCAGAACCAGATAGACTCAAAGAAACCATGAAACGTAATAAGTGGTCATTCACTTTCGGGTAATTTGTTATTGGCAATGGACAATAAAATGTTTGTCTATTGACATTAATCCTCCAGAACGCCCTGGTATTGTAATCTAGTGTCCATGAAATTAACCTTGAACTCCTCAAAATTATTTCATTAGTTATACTCAGTATTCACAGGGAATTGGTTTCAGGACCCCCGATGGATACCAAAATCCATGGATGCTCAAGTCCCTTATATAGTGTAGTGCAGTCAGCCCTCCATATCTGTGGGTCCCACATCTGCAGACTCAAACAGTCCTAACTCAAATTCCACTGGTACTGAGGGCTGACTGTATTTCTGCATTATCATCAGACCTACCAACATAAGCTCTATGAGATTAGGGATCTGTCTGACATTGCTCATCACTGAATTTCCCCAATATATGCCACAGACATGAGTTTGAGTAAATTCTGGGAGATAGTGAAGGACAGGGAAACCTGGTGTGCTTCAGGGGATCGCATGGGGTCACAAACAGTCACAAACTTAGTGACTGAACAACAACAAATGCCACAGAATTTGGCATGCTCAATAAGTAGTTGTTGAATATGTGAACAACTAAATGTATGACTGAAGAACAAAGAAGGAACAGTGTAGTCAGATACTAAGGTTTATTTAGTTGAGTCATTTTCATTTTCTGACCAGTGGCATGTTATACAGGAAACAGCCTGTCCAGTCCTTGATTGTTATCAGGCCCAGAAAAGATAATTAACTTGAGATCACATCCTGAATTGGTTTCCATTCCATTTGGTTTTGAATTCCAAATAAAAACCAGAGTCACTGGGATGGAGCCAGTGATGCAAACAGACAGGTATAATCACAGAGGTAGCGCCCTATAGCACAGACGGTGACAAACACAAAGCTTTGGGAAGAGGAAGGGATGTGAACGGTGGAGGTACATGGTCCCACTCCCCAGAGTCTCTGTGATCTCCCTAACCACTCTCTGTGATCTCTAGGGACCGGAGCTATTTAATTCCCAATTTGAGAAAGTCTTGAGGTGAATTAAATAAATCTAAAAGTACTAATTCCAAAAAGTAGATATAAAAGAAATAGTTTTTTGAAGGAGAAGGAAAACTATTTCCAAGAAAGGAAATTCAAATCTTGATTTTATGCTAAATCATATTTACTTTATTCTTATTTCATACCTTCAATTACTATCCTTAGATCAGAATAAAGGAACATATAGTTGTTCCTCAGCGGACACCAAAATCTGCAGATGTTGAAGCACCATAGTTGGCTAACCCTGTGTATTTGCAGTTTTGCAACCACAGAATCAACTACCTGAGGATCATTTCTAGCATTTACTGAAAAAATATTGTGTACAAGTCAATTCACATAGTCTAAAACCCATATTGTTCAAGGACCAACTGTATTCACTTTCAAATATTCCCCTCTTCTGTTGCTAGGACAGCTGCTCTTTTTTAAAACTTTTTATTCTGTATCGAGGTATAGCCAGTTAACAATGTTGTAATAATTTCAGGTGAACAGTGAAAGGATTCAGCCATAGATACACATGTATTCATTCTCCCCCAAACTCCCCTCCCATCCAAGCTGCCACATAATATTGGCAATACAGTAGATCTTTGTTGGTTATACATTTTTAATATAAGAGTGTGTGTACAACAAAGGAAATGATACGCAAGGTGAAAAGACAGCCTTAAGAATGGGGGAAAATAATAGCAAATGAAGCAGTTGACAAAGAATTAATCTCAAAAATCTACAAGCAGCTCATGCAGCTCAATTTCAGAAAAATAAACAACCCAATCAAAAAGTGGGCCAAAGAACTAAACAGACATTTCTCCAAAGAAGACATACAAATGGCTAACAAACACATGAAAAGATGCTCAACATCACTCATTATCAGAGAAATGCAAATCAAAACGACAATGAGATCCCATTTCACACCAGTCAGAATGGCTGCTATCCAAAAGTCTACAAGCAATAAATGCTGGAGAGGATGCGGAGAAAAGAGAACCCTCTTACACTGTTGGTGGGAATGCAAACTAGTACAGCCACTATGGAGAACAGTGTGGAGATTCCTTAAAAAACTGGAAATAGAACGGCTATATGACCCAGCAATCCCACTGCTGGACATACACACAGAGGAAACCAGAATTGAAAGAGACACGTGTACCTTAATGTTCATGACAGCACTGTTTATAATAGCCAGGACATGGAAGCAACCTAGATGTCCATCAGCAGACGAATGGATAAGAAAGCTGTGGTACATATACACAATGGAATATTACTCAGCCATTAAAAAGAATACATTTGAGTCAGTTCTAATGAGGTGGATGAAACTGGAGCCTATTATACAGAGTGAAGTAAGCCAGAAAGAAAAACATCAATACAGTATACTAACACATATATATGGAATTTAGAAAAATGATAACAATAACCCTTTATGCGAGACAGCAAAAGAGACACAGATGTATCAGTCTTTTGGACTCTGTGGGAGAGGGCGAGGGTGGGATGAATTGGGAGAATGGCATTGAAACATATATATTATCATATGTGAAATGGATCGCCAGTCCAGTTTTGATGCATGAGACAGGGTGCTCGGGGCTGGTGCACTGGGATGACTCTGAAGGATGAGATGGGGAGGGACGTGGGAGGGGGGTTCAGGATGGGGAACACATGTACACCTGTGGTGGATTCATGTCAATGTATGGCAAAACCATTACAATATTGTAAAGTAATTAGCCTCCAATTAAAATAAGTAAATTTATATTAAAAAAAAATTCAGTACAAAATAAAGAGTATGTGTATGTCCATCCCTAACTACCCCTTCTCCCCATCCTTCTCCCCCAACAGTAAGTTTCTTCTCTAAGTCTGTAAGTATGTTTCTGTTTTGTAAGTTCATTTGTGTCATTTTTTTTTAGATTCTGCATATGAGGGATGTCATACAATATTTCTCCTTTTCTGTCCAACTTACTTCACTCAGTATGGCAAACTCTACATCCATCCATGTTGCTGCAGATGGCATTATTTCACTCTTTTAAATGGCTAAGTAATATTCCATTGCATATATATGTACCACATCTTCTTTATCCATTCCTCTACTGATGGACATTTAGATTGCTTCCACATCTTGGCTATTGTAAACAGTGTTGCAATGAACACTGGGGTCCATGTATCCTTTCAGATTATGTTTTTCTCCGGATATATGCCTAGGAGTGGGATTGCAGAGTCATATGGTAGCTCTATTTTTAGTTTTTAAGGAACCTCCATACTGTCTCGATAGTGGCTGTACCAATTTACATTTCCACCAACACTTTAATAAGACTGTTCTCTCTCCACACCCTCTCCAGCATTTATTGTTTGTGGATTTTTTGATGATAGCCATGCTGGTTGGTATTAGGTGATACCTCATTGTAGTTTTGATTTGCTTTTCTCTAATAAGCAACAATGTTATGCATCTTCTCACGTGTCTATTGGCCATCTGTATGTCTTCTTTGGAGAAACGTCTGTTCGGGTCTTCTGCCCACTTTTTGAGTGGGCTGTTTGTTTTGATGCTGTTAAGCATCATGAGCTGTTTGTAAATTTTGGAGACTAATCCCTTATTGGTCCCATCATTTGCAAATATATTCTCCCAATCTGTGGGCTGTCTTTTTTCTTTGTTTATTGTTTTCTTTGCTGTGCAAAAGCTTTTGAGTTAGTAGGTCCATTTGTTTTATTTGTTTTTATTTCCATTATTCTTAGATACAGATCAAAAAACGTACTGCTGTGATTTTATGTCAGAGAGTGTCATGCCTGTGTTTTCCCCAAGAAGTTTTATAGTGTTTGGTCTCAAATTTTGGGCTTATTTTTGTGTATGGTATTAAAGAACAATCTAATTTTATCTTTTTTACATGCAGTTTTCCAGTTTTCCCAGCACCATTTGTTGAACAGATTGTCTTTCTGACATTGTGAAGTCTTGCCTCCTTTGTCATAGATTAATTGACCATAGGTGCATGGTTTATTTTGGGGTTTCTATCCTGTTACATTGATCTATATTTCTATCTTTGTCAGACTGCTCTTTTTAAAAAAGAAATCAAAGCCAAGCCAGTATGGTGGCAGCAACATCCTGCCAAGGGAACTCCTATGAAAGCTTCCGTCTGAATAGAGATTGCCAACAAGGGGATAAGGCAAAATTCCATTTATTCTCAGCAAGGTATACAGCCCCAGATTCTAAAGGCAAGTGATAAAATAAGAGTACTTTTTATTGACATAACACTTCATAATTTTCAAAGGCCTCCTCCTACATGAATCTCACCTATATCCCACAACAATCCTAGGAGATATAATGGGAAGGAAATATTGGGATTTCTTTCCTAAAGCCCAAAATCCCAGTGTTTAACAGCTCCTAGATATCTATATCCAAATATTCTAATACCCCAGACCACTTCAGACTCAACAGGTTTTAACACCAAACTCCCCATCAGTCCCACAGTCTTAAGAGTTCCTGGAATTTGTTTTAAAATTCTAGTATATATAGTAAGATACATAGATATGGAAATATTGTCATACAGGAATAAATTTTGTACACATTCAGCTCCCTGGAAACAGGAGGCAGTGTAGGGCAGGGGGCACAGAGGAAGGATCAGGCAGGGTCAGTCAGGAGGCAGAGGGATGGGGTGGGAGTGGGGTAATGGTGAAGTGCAGGCAAGAGCCTTACTGTGGTTTCACAGGAAGGACCAGGTCAGGCACGGTAAATGAATGTAAGTAACTTTGCAGACTGTGAGGCTCAGGGGCTATCCATAGGTATCTGGGATCTGTGTGTTGAGAGACTAAGGCAGGTGAATAGTGGGTAGAAGAGACTGATAAAGGAGGTGGTTGGGGTGACAACTGGTTGGTCTGTACTGCCCACAAGTGAGGTTTTGTCTCTAGGAATCAGCTAACCCTGGGAGGGACAGTCCTCCAGGGTCAGTAAGGTCCCAGATGTGAAGCATCAGAATACAGAAAACAAAAAGGAAATGGTTAACACGCCTTCCTACACTTTGTTCCCCCTCCTGATTTCAGTCTCGGGAGTGGGTGGCGTCACCAAGCACCCACTGGCCCAAGTCAGACACCTGGTCACTACTGATTCCTCCACTCTCCTACACCACACGCCGCCTCCTCTCCCTCCTCAGTCCCCTCACTGCTCAGTCCTTCATCTCTAACCCTGGCCATCACACCATACTTTCTGAATGATATCCTGGAAGCTAGCCAGCGTCCTGGCCCTACCTCACCCACGGCTTCCTCAGTCCAGACAATAGTAATCAATTCAACATGCAGCTCTAACCACCTCACTCCCAGGCTCAAATCCTTCAAAGACCTTTGTTCTATCTTTGTAAAAAGCATGTGAAATTGTATCCTCAGCTCCCTAATTAAAGTTTCCCAGAATCCTTGAGTAAAACAAGCCTTCTCAGAAAAGCCCCCTTTCGCCCTGACACTCCCCCAAATGACCCAGAGGGTGAAAGTGTTCGTTGCTCAGTCATGTCCAACCTTTTGCAACCCCATGGCCTCATGACCCAGAGAGTAAAGGCCACAATTCAGGACATACAAGCCAAAGCAGAGACCCTAAATCAAGGCCTTCCTGGAGCAGCCTCCTAAGCAGACAGCCTCATTTCCCACACAGCCTGCCTCCTGCCCCAAGTTCACCTTTGACATGCCACTAACTCTGAAAATGTAAACCCTGAACACATCCTGCCTCTAGTAGTCTTTGACCTGATTTTGCTGGGCTGGCTCTTCATAAAACTGTTCAATGAAGCAATGGTATACAAGGGACATTACAATACATACCTATGATGGTTTAAGACATAGCCATAAATTCTTTGTCATTCCTATCACTGAGAAATCAAGTCCAACACCTCACCTCTTGGATATGGCCTCGCCTTAGTGATTCATATCTGACAATTAGAATGCAACCCCAGAACAAATACTGATGCGGAGCCGAGACGCTCCTGCAGCTGTGCAAAATTAATCATCACCTTCATTCTTGATTTACATCTCTTTCCAGAGAGTGAAACAATTTTATATAAATGCAGTATCATGCAGGGCCAACCCCATTTGCTTTTCCTGTTCAGCAGGCTGAAGATATAAAAGCTGAGCTAATATGAAATGCATGTGTTCTTAACCTGAGAGTCAATAAGGAAAATGAATGTGCTCTTCCATCCAGCATAACAACAAGCATTTGTGCTCCTGACAATTTAAATAACTCCCTGCTCGCACTTTAACAGTCCCAGGATGAAAGATGCTTGACGGCTTCATGCAAAAGTACTCTACCGAGAATGTTCCTGGGGACAGCACTATCAGCCAAGGCATATTTCCTGAACAGCTTTCTCCCAAACTTGCAGAATCTTTTAGAAAGATCAAAGGACACAATTAACAGGAAATTGCATTTTCTTTGCATATCAACAAAGTGGCCAATTTAGGAGATCAGAGAAAAAAAAGATGTACACAGAGTTTTAGGGGAAAAAATACTGAATCCAAAGGCTTCTGTTAAAGCAATGCCTATGTGATCTTTGACATGGAAAAGATTTTAACTGCTGATCAGCAGACACCTTAATTCATCCCTTGCCCACACTCTAAAATTTAATGAGAACTTTGAATGCCTTTAAAAAAAGAAAAGAAAAAATTTTAAATTCCTGAGATAAGAGATGATTGTCTGAAGAATAAACATTAATTCTTTTATTCACTCAGCAAATAGTTTTAAGTATCTGTGGAATAGCTAGTCAAGTACTAAGAATTTCTCAGCCTAAGTCAGCAGTCGAGTCTTAAATCCTGGGCACTTAACCTGATCTCTTTCATTTCTTTAATACTGACCATCCTCACTATATGTAGTAGAGGGATTTTGGCAGGGTTCTTGGAAGGAGCAGTTTGTGTATTCCATCTGCCAAGTTTACACAAAGGCAGTAAAAGAAGAATTTGTACGTGTTCTCAAAGAGAAAGTTTGAAAATTTGACTCCTAGGTCAAATGACAGAAAAAGCATAACAAATCAGTGATACAGTCATCTAAAAATCCCCCAGCCTTAGGAATAGAGGACAGCTCTACTATACTGACTCAGGAGACTTTATACAGAGGGTCATAGCTCAAGAATTTAACTCTAAGGAGCAAGGGTGGTGTTCTTGGAGGTTTCCTGATATCTAACTGCATCCCTCTTATATTCACCAAGTCAGATTAAAAACAAAGAAGAGGCACAGGAACCATCATTATAAGATGTTGGTAACCTTGATAGGAAGAGAAGTCACTAACAGGCAACTTAAGAGCAGGGGGGACCACTTACAGCCTAGGTAAGTTTACAGGTCTCTGGTCCTGCTATCCTTCCCAGAAAAAGGAGACTTGTCCTTTGCAAAGGCCCCCCCTCCTTCCCTGGGGGACATCAGCTTCCAACAGGGAGAAAGTCCTGTCACGTGTAAATTTCCCAAATTGCCTCAGTTATTCATCCATTCTATCTGTCAACAAATAAACAGTGTCCACTGCGTACAAGATGTATTGTGAGGTACTAAAGATACAATAATGAAAATGACATACAGGATTCAGCAAGAGTGATCGACAATACACAGCAAATTAGACAACAAGTATTTGTCATACGTGCTATGAAAAGAGCAAGGTATAAACAGAAAGCCAACAACAGAGGACCTGATAGAGCCTGGACTGCCAGGAAGGCTTCTCTATGGAGATGGCTTTTCATCTGAGCTCAGACAGAGCAGCAGGTAACAGGGAACAGGCAGGCGGGAACAGTACAAGTGCGGACGTGGGCAGAGCCCTAGACAACATGGTGGGAGGGGAAGCAGGGGTGACCTAATAGGTCTCTTAGGTCAAACTAACGATTTCAGTTTTCATAGTAAGAGCAACAGAAATCCACTGAAGGCTTCCAAGTAGGGAGACGACACGATGAGGTTCCTCTTCTCTAAAGATCAGGACAGTTCGGGAGGACAAGAGTGAGGCTGAGAGGACAAACAGAGCTACACAAAGGGTAACTTACACAAGGGCACGGCTGAGCTATGGGGGCTTATAATTTGGGGTCTTCTTCAACCAGTAGTCTTCACATATTTGTCCAAAGCTGATTTAGAGACATGACTGCAACTCCTTGAGGAAAGTGAGGCAAAGAAGCCTCTCCTCCAGAGCCCCCAACTTAATACCCTGATCAACAGAACAAACCTGCCACTGAGCAGGCCTTGTCTTCCTTACAGGGAGGACGGGGACCATCTGACAAGCACATCCCTTTAGGTGGGCCCGGCACATGTGGTGCGCTGGCTATGCAGACTGTGTAGACCAGTGCACATTCTGTGCAACAGCAGGGAGCAGTCCTGCTCTAAGGGGTGGGGGTGGAGACGGGAGTCTCACCTCTTACCCCATAATGTCTGTCATCCAACCCATTTTCTCCAGCTCATGTTTCTAGTCCTATCATTCCCATATCACAGGGCTACCCTGCTGACCCACCTTTAACCCAGATTTGATCCGGAGTAGGATAACTGGATGGGAATGGAGACAAAGAGAACATTTCTGAAGTCTATTAGGAAGCAAAATCAATGAAATCAAAGACTGTGTGACACAGAGATAAGGAGGCATGGAGAAGGAAGAGTCACACTTTTACAGCTTCCTAGGGTCCCCCTAAAACAGTTCTTCACTAGCAAAAAAAAAACAAAAAACAAGAAACTGTCACATGACTGATAAAAATTTGCACAGAGCCCTTCTTAACTTAAACCAATTTATTTTGGATATATCATGTGAATCTCACAAGAGTCCTGTGAGACAAGACAGGCTTAATCCTTGTTTCAAAAGTGAAGCTCAAAGATCACACAACTAGCTACAATAGGTAAAAAAAAAAAAAAACCCAAACCAAGAGTCTGAATCCAAACCCATCCTCTTGCCACTAAAGCACATTGCCTGTAAGTGATACAATAATCTAATAGTGCCCCAGGCAAGCACTTGGTGGGCTTCTGTTATCTTGGAGAGGCTGCCAGAGGAGATAAGCTGGCAAGCCTGCAGTGGGGGCTGCTATGGCCAGGAAGCTAAGGCCCCCACACATCAAATGCTACTTTAGGGAACTTGGGATTAGCCTCAAGTCTCTGAAGTGTATGTGTGTGTGTGTTAGTTACTTAGTCATGTCTGATTCTTTGCAACTCCACAGACTGTAGCCCCCCAGGCTCCTCTATCGATGGGATTTCCCAGGCAAGAATACTGGAGTGGGTTGTCATTTCTTTCTCCAAGGGATCTTCCCAACCCAGGGATCGCCTGCATTGCAGGCAGATTCTTTACCATCTGAGCCACCAGGGAATTCCCTAAGTCACTAAACTAGAATGTTTCTTTTAAACTACAGAAGATATGGCAAAATACACTAAAGTCAGAATTTAAAAGAAAATGGTAAATATATTTTCAACATATGTGACAGATACTGCATCTGCCTCATTCAATGAGAAAGTCAATAAGAAAAATATATACACTACCATATGTAAAATAGCCAGTGGGAGTTAGCTGTATGACTCAGGGAATGCAAACTGGGGCTCTGTGACAACCAAGCGGGTAGGGAGAAGGGTTCAAGAGGGAGGGAACATATGTATACCTGTGGCTGATTCATATTGATGTGTGGCAGAGACCAACACAATATTGTAAGGCAATTATCCTTTAATTAAAAACAAATTTAAAATAAAATATATTTTAAAAAAAGAAAAAGATAAACCAATACAAAAATGGTCATAGGACAGACAATATATAGAAGAGGAAATTACAAAGAAACATGAAATGATGCTCAACAATGCTAATAATTCCAGAAATGTACATTAAAACAATGATATTCCACTGCTGGCTGATATCATCCTGTGTTGGCTAGAGTGCTGGGTAAGCAGGCACTCTCTAAGACTAGGGAAATCTAGCCACATCTAAAAATTTTCCTGTTCTTTAAACCTGACACTTCAAAGCTTAGAGTTTACACACTGCACAAGGGTACAAAGGCATGTGTAAATGAATGTTTGTCATAGCTCTGTTTGTAAGAACAAAAAAGTTAAACATCCATCAACAGGAAACTAGTTTCTTAAAATGTGGTACAGCCACCATTATTGAAAACACAGTTGTTAAACAGAATGAGGTAGATGTGTATTCAACAACATGAGCATATATGTATGTGTGGAGGGGGAGAGAGAAGGAAGTAAAACAAAACCACTGAAACAATGGATAAGATCACACATCTTATTGTTAAGATGAAGTATGTTCTCACAGGCACAGGTATGCACAGAACGGTCAGCTGTGAATACCTGCAAAGGCTATAAGGCAGCGAGAAAAGCAAAGTAGCCTAGCTCAAAAAATGACTTTTCCATTTATTTCATATACTTTGGTATCACTAAAATTTCCAGTGATAAGCACATATCAAGTTTTTAAAGCTAGTAAGAATAATATGAAAAAGAATCTCTGGAGTTTAATGTCCTTCAGCAAGTAAATATACTCTGTTTTTATTTCTCTTTATTTCTGGGTCACTTTCTGTTTCAGTGTGAAATTACTTACCTGCTGATCTCACATGAAACATTAACGAGAAATCCCTGCTTTCTTCCTCCACTTTTATAGATAGGCAGATTAAATTGTTCCAGTTATCTTCTCTGAAGTGCTGCTATTTCTAAATTAGTCCTCAAAATGATCAATTCTTAGTTAAGATAAACTAAAAGGAAATCTGAGTATCTATTGGCCTCCATTTTTCAAGGCTCAACTTCCTAAGCATTCCTCTCTTCAGGAATCTCTAAAAATATGTAAGTTATGCCTCAGAGCCTATGGATCCATGCAGTTAACCATTCAGGACAAGCTTATAATTTGACTTTCTTGGCAAACGTAATGATCAAATCATTCTAAACGAGCAGGAAGACAGAGCAAAGTCCAAGTGAGATGTTCACGTTTATTTGACTTTACATCAAACCCTATGATCTCATTTTTCCAAGCATTCCAAGAGCGTTGAGGCCACAAGAGCAAGTGAGCTTTAATCACTCATGCTGTTCCATCCTCCAAACAGCTAGAATGTTTAAAAGGCCCCACATTAAACTTCTTACGTGAGATCATTTTATAGCTTGCTAATTATCTACATTTGCACAGCATCATTTATCTAATGTACACAAAGAAGCCAACATGGCCTAGACGGCCAGACACAGACTATTATCCACCAGAGTTCTGCACTATCAGTAAGACAAATCCACACTCAAAATTCTGGGAGGCCAAAATCTCCTTCAGATTAGCAAATGGAGAGCTCTGTTGCGTTTTTGGTCTGGGACCTTGCTGAACACATTCACATTTTCTGAGCCTGCTCTGTACATGGCACTACATGTTCAAGATCGTGTATTCACCAAACATTTAGGACTAGACACCATCAGCCATTTGTAGAGTGCTTATAATACACAGGAAGGTCTCTTTAAGTACTTGATCCCATTTACTTCTCACTGCTGCTTTCAGATCACGCCCCCTCTCACACTTAAAACCGAAGCACATACCTCCCCTTATAGCAGCACCTGCCACATCATCCGGGGGCAGCCATGTATACCACCTGTTCGGGCACTTCCCCTGTTGACAGTTTCTGCACCCAGCTCCACCTCTACTTCTGCCATCATTCCTGCTGACACGGACTTAAAATTGGAAGACACACCCAACACTGGCATTTTTGTTCCTGGACTTCCTCACTTGCAAAAATCTTGTCCTTCACCACCTCAGCGTCCCATTTCAATGGTCCTACCCTAGGCTTCTAATTATACAATTACCACTGTTTCATTCCTAAAACCTCCATTTCGAGATTTCCACTTCGACCATCATCGCCAGTCCCATTTCGTTTTGTTTCCTCCCTTCCTCAGTCATCCCAATTATTTGACCCCATCCTTAGCTTTCGCTTCTCTCTGTAAGGTGTCCATAGCCATCCTCATGGCCCTCTTTACCCAGTGTTGGTTAGACAGTCCTGCATCTACGCAGAATTCCTCCACCCCACTACCCCTTGCCCAGGTGAGCTCCTATCTCCACTTCTGTGCTTGCACTTACTTGACTGGCAAGAACAAAACACAGAACAAGGTCTGTTTTTAAGGTAACATTCTCAGCTTTCAAATGGGCCCTCACTTCCTTTCTCAGGTCACTCTATCACACTCCAAAATGACTTCTGTATAACTTTTCTCTTGAAATCTCCAATACCTTTCCCACTCTCAGCTAGTATCTTTGCTCCTAATTTCACCAACGCAAGAAATCGGTCGAGATTTCACCCACCATCTGTATCTAATGTCCGCACACATGGCTTCCTCTGACCCCTGCATCAATTTGTTTTCTCTGTACCAGATAATATGTAATAGTTTTCAAACATACCATTGAGTGTCCCTTAAATATTCCACCCCTTGAGCCCACACTCCTCTCTGGTGACCACTCCATATCTCTATATATTTTTAGTAAAAAAAAAAAAAAAACTCCTCAATAAAACAGTCATCTGTCTCTCTCTCTCCACTTCTTTCTCTCCCACTTTTTTCTTAATCTGTTCCAACCAGACTTTTCTACCTCTCCCTGGAAACCATGCTAATCAAGCATGCTCATGACCTCCGTGTTGCCAAACCCGATGGCCATTTCTTACTATCACTCTACTCACCTCCACAGTGGCATCTGACGCACTGACCACACCGTTCTCCCTGAAAGGCTGCCCCACCGTGGTTCCCGCACCACCAAATTCCCCTAACATCGTTCATCTCATACTGGCGGGTCCTCCTTGGGGTCTGTTTTCGGCTCCTCCTTTCTCTGAGGTCTAAATCTAGAGAAACCCAGGGCTCAGTCTGTGCCCTTCTTCTTTCACTCATTACTTACAGTACTTAGAAAGTGACAGTGATTTTTAAGTTTGCTGACAATTTCAAAAATGTTTTTATCTACAAAGCTACAACCTCTCACCTATCAATATCTCCACCTAGAAGTCTAAGAAACATCTCAATCTTAACATGTCTAGAGGAGAGTTACTGACACCCCCCACTACCACCATTATTTGCTCTTCAGTCAAGACTTTCCATCTCAGAAAATGGCATCACCTTCACCCTATTTATCTTGGATAGCTCTCTTGCACATCCCATATCCACTCAATCAGGAAGTCCCATCCAGTAAAACTTTAAAACATATTCTGAGTCTGATCACGTCTCATACAACATGTCCAGTTATCACTCCAGTTTAGACACCATCATCTCATACAATAACATTGTGATTAGTCTCCCACTTTCTCTCAACTCATTAAATTCATCTTCTGAGGTACAGTCCAAGAGGTCCCTCTAAAGAGAACTCTGTTACTTCTCCCTTAATATCCTCCAATGGCTTCCAGTTACTCTTAGGAAAAAATCTAAACTCCATGGTCTGACTCACGGCTACTTCTCTGACTCCAAGTCCTAATATTCCTTTAGCTCTTATATGGTCACTTTCTCACCTTATTCAGGATTCTGCTAAAGTGTCACCTTCTTGTGTCAAAAACAGAAATGCTAAAAGGACCCTCCAATAGAATTCAACTCCTTTTTTTTGAGGAGTGTCACCTCACTCCAAAGGTCTCTTAGAGCCTTATATCCAAAACATTCCTGTTTAGTAGCTATTTCTCTCTGATACTTGGATTATTCTTGTACTTTCAGAATCTCTGCAGATGAAGGCCACACATCCAAAGGAGAGCAAATAATACCATCTATCACCCAACCCCAGAGCAGAGATAGGAGTCAGAGAGGATAATAGACATTTCAATCTACATATAAGTGATCAAATACATGGCACAGCATAGCACAGCCAGTCCCAGGATCAGACATCTCTCTCTCAGAAAGAAAAGGAACCATCTGAGAGGCTAGCAAACCCTAAGGGAAAAGAAAAGAAAGAAAAAACTTTTTCAGATTACTAAATAAATTTAAGAATGCAGATGCCATGGTAGAAAAATGCCAACAAAATAGACCAAAACCCACTCAACAAAAAGAAAAATGAGAAACCATAAACAAAAAAACTATAAAAGGAAAAGAATATTGAAACAGAGGTTATGTTTAACATGCCAGAAAACATCTTTTACCAAGTCTAAGCAAATAAATCTGAAAACCTGGATTAAAGGGATAATTTTCTTTAAAAAATGTACCTTCTGCATATTGACCCCAATACAGATAGTAAACATCAATTTTCATGAAAGAAATAGAATTATTCATCCAAATAAATTACTGTTGAAGGTGAGATGTATGAAGAGAGCAACATGGAAACTTATATTACCATATGTAAAAGAGCCAACAGGAATTTGCTGTCTGTCTCAGGAAGTTCAAACAGGGGCTCTGTATCAACCTAGAGGGGTGGGGTGGGGAGGGAGATGGGAGGGAGGTTCAAAAGGGAGGGGATATATGTATACCTGTGGCTGATCATGTTGAAATTTGACAGAAAACAACAAAATTCTGTAAAGCAATTATCCTTCAATTAAAAAATAAACAAATTTTTAAAAAATTACTGCCAATAAAACATCATAAAAACGTGATTTTATGGAGGAAATTCTATCAAACCTTCAAGGAATGGATAATTCCTATGTTAATAAAATTGCTCCTATGTTAATAAAAAGAGCAAACAAAAAGAAGAAATTGCCAACTTCATTTTATGAAGAAAATATAATACTGATACTTAAATTTAACTTTAAGAAAAACTGCAAAACCCTATAAATCTCACTTATGAATATGGAGGTAAAATCATATATATAAAGTGAATAACAAAAAAATATAAATTGTTTTAACAAGTGGAATTCTTTCCTAGGAATGTAAGACTTGTTCACTTTTTTTTTTTTTTTCAATTCATTTTGGAGTATAGTTGATTAACAATATTGTGATGGCTTCATGAAAAATGGTTCACTTTTAGACATTACACATTCATTAACGTAATTCACCATCTTAACAGATTTAAGGAGAAAAACAGTACGATTATCTCTAGAAACACTAAAAGGACTCTCCAATAGAATTCAATATCATTCCTGATTTCAAAGAAGGAAAAAAACACTCAGAAATTATGGATGTGTGTGTGAGTGCCCCTCAGTTCTAAAGTCAGCATCTTATTTAAAAGGGAAACACTAAAATCATTTGACTAATGTCTGAGAGGCAAGGACACTCATTATCTTTATGAACTACTATATTAGAAGAGGCATTAGCCAACATAATCAGATAACAGAAAAGCAACTAGAAACATGAAAATTAGATGTAATTGTATTTCCTCTCTATTTGTAGATTATGCAGCAGTTGGACATGAATTTGAGCAAACTCCAGGAGATAGTGAAGGACAGGGAAGCCTGGCATGCTGCAGTCCATGGGGTTGTAAAGAGTTGGACATGACTTAGCAACTAAACAACAACACACCTATAAAACCAAGGCAAGCAAAGAGAAATTTTTAAATAATTTAGTAAAACAGAAACTTATGAGATTAAGAAACAAAATAGAATAACCTGCATATATTCATACAGTAATCAGTTAGAAGATAAAAATGGCAAAGAAAATCCCATACATAAGCAAAAACAAAACAAAACAAAAAACTTTTTTCAGTGTTTCTGCAGATAAATAAATTGATTCTTAGTACAAAGAAAAATAAACAAGCAGAAGCTCAGAAAAAGGAATTCTGCTTCTGACCAAGATGGAGTAACCCACCTTAAAAAAGAAAGTGAACAAAATATATGAAACAATATTTTTCAAGACTTTAGCATAAAGGAGGAAAAATATCTTTTTCTTCTACCCATGTAAATTCTCAACTTGGAACTGAATATCAAAAGACAGATTAGCAAGATAAAAACATATACATGTATTTAATGTAAATTTTACGTGACACAGGAGATTTCATAAGCAAATGAAGATCCAAAGAAATGGTTAAAATGGAGTGTTTTTAATGCTAGGTTTTATGAAGAATGGAAAGTCATGGGGTAATATGAAGATAGGACAAAGTATGAGGTAAATTCATTTAATCGGAGAAACCTAGCAAGGCCTGCTTGTTCCGATACCCTTCTGTGACCCTTTGTCTTTAGAAATAAAGCAACTCTTTTCCTCTGGTTATATGGGTGCCTGGTACATGAAAATGTTGTTAACTTGCTTCAGAGGAAGGTCAGAAAGTCCTTCCTAGGAAACACTTTCAAATTCACTTTAAAAGACCAGTATTACCTGATATTAAAGCTAGACACTATAAAAAATACAACTATAGACCAAAATCCCTAATAAACACAAAAACTCTCAACAAAATATTAGGAAACGAAATTCAACAGCATATTATAAGGATCATATACCACAATCAAGAGGGATTTATCCATAGGATGCAAGGATGATTTAACGTACACAGATGTGATACACCACATTTAATAGAATGAATAATAAAAAAAAAATCATATGATCATTCCAATAGACAGAGAAAAAGCAATCAACAAAATATAAGATCCTTTCATGATAAAAAAAAAAAAAGGCTCAACAAATTGGGTATACAAAAAATCTCAACACAATAAAAACCTTAAATGACAAACCCACAGCCAACATCATAACTCGATGGTGAAATGTTGAAAGCTTTTATTCTAATACCATGAAAAAGACAAGAATGTACATTCTCACTACCCCTATTCAGAACAGTTCTATAGGCCCTACTGAACACAATCATACAAGAAATAAAAGACATCCAAATCAAAAAGGAAGAACTAAAACTGTTTGCAGACATGACCTCACACATTAAAAAAGTCCCAAAGACACCACCAAAAAGTGGTTAGAACTAATCAACGAGTTAAGTAAAGTTGCAGGATACAAAATCAACATAGAGAAATTAGTTGTGCTTCTATACACCAAGAAAAAAATTTTTAGAAAGAAATTTTAATAACAATTCCATTCACAATATCATCAAAAACAATAAAATATTTAGGAATAATTTAACAAAGGAAGTAAAAAATCTGTACATTGAATACTATAAAATGTTGATGAAATAAACTGAAAAATACACAAATAGAAAGACATCCCATATTCATGGATTAGAATAATTCATATTATTAAGAAAGCTATGTTACCCAAAAAAGTCTACAGATTCAATTCAATCTCTCAGTTCTGTTCAGTCACTCAGTAGTATCCAATTCTTTGTGACCCCATGGACTGCAGCATACCAGACTTCCCTGTCCATCACCAACTCATAGAGCTTACTCAAACTCATATCCATCGAGTTGGTGATGCCATCCAACCATCTCATCCTCTATCATCCTCTTCTCATTCCACCTTCAATCTTTCCCAGCATCAGGGTCTTTGCCAGTCAGTTCTTCACATCAGGTAGCCAAAGTATTGGAGCTTCAGCTCAGCATCAGGCCTTCCAATGAATATTCAGGACTGATTTCCTTTAGGAGTGACTGGTTGGATCTCCTTGCTGTCCAGAGACTCTCTAGCATCATCTCCAACACTGCAGTTCAAAAGCATCAAATCTTCGGTGCTCAGCTTTCTTTATAGTCCAATTCTCACATCCGTACATGACTATGGAAAAACCGTAGCTTTGACTAAAAATTCTAATGATTTTTTTCTTACAGACCTAGAGAAAGCAATCCTAAAATGTGTATTAAAACACAAAAGAACCAAAACAGCAAAAGCAGTCTTGAGAAAATACAACAAAGCTGGAGGCATCACTTTTCCTGATTTCAAAATATATTACAAAATTATAGTAATCAAAATAGCATGGTACTGGCAGAAAAGTAGGCCCATAAACCAACAGAATAGAACTGAGAGCCCAGAAATAAATCTTCTCATATATGGCCAATTAATATTTGACAAGGTGGCAAAGAATACTCAACAGAGAAAGAATATTTTTTAATAAATGGTATTGGGAAAACTTCATGTGGATAACCACATGCAGAAGAAATCAGACCCCTATCCTATGCCATTCACAAAAATTAACTCAAGATGGATAAAGACTTAAACATAATAATTGAATATATGAAACTCCTAGATCAAAACCAGGGAGTAAAGCATTAATTATTTGGATTTAACACTAAAAGCATAAGCAACAAAAGCAAAAATTAGTAAGCACTATACCAGACTAGAAAACACAGCCAAAAAAGAAAAATCAATGAAAAGGTAACCTACAAAAGGGGATAAAATATTTTCAAATAATATATCTGATACAGGATTAATCTCCAAAATACATAAAGAACTCATTCAATGTAATAGCCACCCAAAAAATGATTAGAAAATAGGCAATGACCAACAGGTACATGAAATAATAAGGAAAATTCAAATCAAAACACAATGAGATATTGCCTCATACATATTTAAAATGCTATCACCAAAAAGTCAAAAGATAACAAATATTGGTGAAAATGTAGTGGGGGGAAGGATCCTATGTACTATTGGTGGGAATGAAAATTGGCTACTAGGAAAAACAGTATGGAGTTTAAGAAATTAAAAACAGAACTGCCATATGATCCAGCAATCCCACTTCTGGGTACATACCCAAAGGAAATGAAAACAGTATCTCAGAGAAGTATCTGCACTCCCATATTTGCTGCAGCATTATTCACAATAGCCAAGACATGCAAACAACCTAAGTATCCAACAATGGATGAATAAAGAAGATGCGGCATATATATCCAATGGAATATTATTTGGATGTGAGAAAGAAGGAAATTCTGCCATTTGCAACAACACAGATGAATCTTGAGGGCATTATGCTAAGTGAAATAAGTCAGTCAGAGAAAAATGAGTACTATATCATTTACATGTGGAATCTATGAAAGCTGAACTTATAGAGACAGAGTAAAGTTGTGGTTACCAGGGGATGGTTAGACAGAGGGATGCCAAGAAAATCCAAATACACAGGTCTTGCTAAATTTCCCCCAGTTTACTACCCTCAGCTCATAACCTATGTCCCAACATTTTTCCACTCCTCATCAAACCTAGTATAAAAATGCTCATGTGTAACCATTTCTCAGGTGTTCATTTCCTTATGAAGCCTGTGTCATGTAAAACATTAATAAATTTGTATGCTATTTTTGTCAGTCCAATTTACAGGGCCCTCTGCTAGAGAACCGAGGAGGATTGTAGGAAATACAGTTTTTCTTAGGTATATTATTTCAAAAATATTTATTGAATTATAAAATCTGAAACTATACTTCTGAAAAAAACTAAGATATTTCACATACTTTTTCATTTTTACTCAAGTTTTATTAGTACAGTATAAAACAATTCCTTTAGTAGACTATTGCTTAAAAAATAAAATTTGCTTTTAAAGTCTGTTTCCATAGTTAATCTCTATTCATTAAGTCTGTTTTTATCTAATGGGTAAATAATCCTACTGAGAAGTGTGCCTTTCATATTTGGAAAGAAGTAGTCACACATTTAATTATGTTCTTTTTCCCTGGCTGCCTGCCAAAAACAATCACAGTCTGATATTACAGCTTCTCCCTCAGGAGTAATTAAGAAGTTAAACTTACATAAAAAACATAATTACCAAGCAGACCATAGAACTAACTTATTTACTAGTCAAGGTAATAGTACCACACTCACAAAGACGAACTCAAACTGTCTCTCTAGCTATCCCATCACCACCATCTGGAGATGGGTAAGGCCCATTACTTTTGAGAGGCCCTTGGACAGCAAGGAGATCAAACCACTCAATTCCAAAGGAAATCAATCCTGAATATTCATTGGAAGGACTGATGCTGAAGAGCCAGTACTTTGGCCACCTGATGCAAAAAGCAAATTCATTGGAAAAGACCCTGATGCGGGGAAAGATTGAGAATGGGAAAAGAGGGTGACAGAGGATGAGATGGTTGAAAGGCATCACCAACTCAATGTATATGAGTCTGAGCAAACTCTGGGAGACGGTGAAGAACAGGGAAGCCTGGTGTGCTGCAGTCCATGAGGTCATAAAGAGTTGGACACAACTTAATGACTGAACAGCAACAATAACAAAGAGTCCATCACAACCTACCAGTCACTGGAAACCAAGTGTCCCCACCTTTTTTGAAGCATCAAGAAGCAATGGAGCTGAAGATACCGAAGGACACTGGGCATGACACAGTTAAGCTCCTAGTCCATTAGGATAAGGGGTATGTCTCAACAACCAAGGAGACTTCCCTAACTCAAAACTGCAGAATACTTTATTGCTCCTGACCATCTGACGGAGATGAGATGTTCACTCACTCTTAATCTTCTTCCAACATCAGTCAATCATCAGAGAATGAGGCTTTCCACTTCATTTGACACTAGTATATCAAGTGCCTACTAATGATTTCTCCTCACATGGAAAACATTTCTACCTCTAAATTTATTACCAATACCCATGAATTGGGGAGCCAGATATCTTCTGGAAAGGAAGGATCTTGAGCCAAGTCATCCTCACCTGGACTGCTGGATAAAGACACTGTTGCCTCTGTGTGGCAGTTTTCAGTGTCAACAGGTTTAACAATTAGAGACTTTTTCTAATAGTTCAGGGTCCTTGGCCACCTGTGCATGCCATCTTCAGGGGAACTGTATTCAGGGGAACTGCAGAAATTAGCAGCCACTTTTACCACCCTCTTCTCTCTCTAAGCTGGCTCTAAGAACAAATTCTGAAATTCTTAAGAATGCTGCAGAAGCTGAAGGCAGGTGAAACCGGGATTGCAGCAGCAGAGCAATTCCAAGGCTATTTCCAGCCAGCTACACATGGTCTTGCAGAATAAGATTTCAACAGTTAGTAACCTTTGGAAACCCCGTACGTGCACAATCCCTATAGTAAGGAGTATAGGGATTCACAAAGGAAAACAGCATTGTTTCTGCCCCTGGAAGTGTACTCCAGCCTAATATCTTAATATTGGAAGTGATTTAACTACAGCTGCACCTGAACTTTAGATAAATTACTTCAACTACTGCAGGAATGGAGGGGTGGTGAGTAGAGGGGCATCAAATAATTCTTCTATTCATTTACCCATATCAGTCTCATGAGTTTTGCTTCATCTTTTGGGCATTTGGATTTTACGTTATTAAAATCAACATGCTCCTTGTGAAAAGAAATCCCTAGTTAGAAAATGAATTGACAATTTTGCTTTTCCTATGTAACTTAGGACGAGTGGCTCCCCTAGGGTGACTTCACAGGTAATTGAATTTCATATGAAATTTACCAAATAATAAAGGTCTGCTGTGGTCTGCAGAACATTCCATATAGCCCAAATCCCTACCCACCTGAGGCTTTCAAACATAATGCCAAGTGGAAAACTGGCATATTGAGGAACAGGGGCGTGTTGTCCCTGCGGTAGGTCAGCAGAATCAATATGGACTGACTGAAACTGGGGCTGTCATCTGCATATCTTGGCTGGGGGCCCATAATCCAAATAGTTCGACAAAAGGTCTTGAAGTTACTGCTTTGTACAAGCTTATCATGGGGACGGTTACTGTGACTAGAGGGACTACCATGTATATATTTTAACCGAAAGATTGAGACTAAAAAGTAAGAGCTCAGAGAGAACACAAAATGCATTGCAAACAAATATCCCCAGTCCCAATGAGAACTCTGAATTATTCACTGGTTGATCTTTGCCTCTGTGATTATGTATTTCTTTTTAAAAGGATTATGAAATTAAAATTCCTAATATTTTATCAGTAAACAATTATCAGGCCCCAATACACATCAGGGTTTCTCAGGGGGCATAGTGATAAAGAATCAGCCTGCCAATGCAGGAGACAAAAGAGATATAGATTCGATCCCTAAGTTGGGAAGGACCCTTGGAGTAGGAAATGGCAACCCACTCCAGTAGTCTTGCTTGGAGAATTCCATGGACAGAGGACCCTGGAGGGTTACAGTCCATGGGGTTGCAAAGAATCGGACACAACTGAACACATGCACACCCCACTATACCATGTAGGACATTATTGTAGACTCTAGGGTTCCAAGTGACATGAGACTCTATCTTTTCTCTGCATATTTCTTAGGAGTAACATATCCTAGTATTTTTTAACAGTTAAGTTCTACAACGATTATATTATAAAATATAACTGTGCAAAACAAAAATGAGAGCTAGCTACAAAAATGTATGTACTAAACATAGCTGTAAAAATACCTCTTTTGCAATGTGTGATTTAATTAACTTAGACAAGTGCCTTTGGTTAGACTTGGGTAACTAAGAATATGCCTATAGAAGTAAATCTTGACCTAGTTCTAACATCAACAGATGAAACCATTTACTTTTCCTCTTTCCTTTTCTGCCCCTCTCCCTCACTTTCCATAATCCAAAGATTTCAACCTCCTGATTATTCCAGTTGAAGAGACTGCTGCTCCATATATTCATGTCTATAAAAATATTATCTCCCAGGGGAAAAAAGTGAAAGTGTTAGTCACTCAGTCGTGTTCAACTCCTTGCAAGCCCATGGACTGTAGCCTGCTAAGCTCCTCTGTCCATGGAATTCTCTAGGCAAGAATACTGGAGTAGGTGGCCATTCTCTTCTCCAAGGGATCTTTCCCACCCAGGGGTGAAACACGTGTCTCCCACACTGCAGGCAAATTCTTTACCATCCTTATGTCTCAAAGGTAAGGAGGGATCTGCCAATTCTTTCTATATCTTCTCCCACTAAGCTGTGTTCTTCAAGCAGGGATTATGGCTTATTTATCCTATTATTTCTTAGCACCTAGTCCAATGTGTGTGCATAACAGCTCCTAGGCAGTCAATAAATATTAGCTCAATGAACTTGCCCTCTAATATCCAGCCTAATATTTCCATGTGCTGAATGTGTACTGATTAGCTGATATATACTCTTAATTAGCAAATCATGAGAAGAGTTTTAATCAAATTTGCACTACTATTACTCAGGCTGTCATGTCTTCAAACTTGCAAAAGTCAGGCTGCATAACAAGCAGAAGCAAACATTCACAACATTGTGCACCTGTGAAATCAAAGCATTCCTCAGTCATCTATCCCTTACTCTGCCTTTTACTCCCTGCAATAATCATTCACTTAGTATTTGCCAATGATTATGAGATAAATAGTGATGCATCACAAACAGTTTGATGATTGAACCAATTATAATGACTAGAGGGGGCATTTGCTTGTTTAGAAAAGAACCTAGCCTAGCCTGCCCAGGAGAGAGGATTCAGCGGGGCCTGCAGTCAGGGTGCCTGATTATCTTGGCTATTTGGCTATTCAAAGAGTGCAAAGGAGCCTACAGTACTCATCATCCACTCTGACGGAGAGGCACCTTTCCTCCTGAAATTGCCTTCCAGCTGCATAATTTCTCAGCTATGGGGCTCTAAAAAGGGATTTTTCAGCCCCTCAGTAAAGATTCCCTGAGCATCTGCTACCTTTCAGACACTACACTGAAGAGCAAATGAATAAGAGCTCAGACACTCACCCCTAGTCCGCAGGTCAGCCAACTTTTTCATAAAAAGCTGTACAGTAACTGTTTTAGGCTTTGCAGGCCATACAGTTTCTGTGGAAATCACTCAACTTGGCATGTAGTACAAAAGAAATCTTAGAAAATTATATACACTATTGAACATGGTCATGTTCCAATAAAGCTTTATTTACCAAGACAGGCAGTTGGCTAGGTTTAGCCGATAAGATGTAGTTTGCTATTCCTAATCTAACCCATGTCAGATACATTTTTTTTTGAAAATACAAAACAATGATATCTGTGTTAATGAAAACTTCCCCCTTGTATCCATAAAACATTCCATAAATAATGAGGCTATTTCATATATGGCTGAAAGGTTAATCTTCACACCAACCCTTTACAGTGGATAGATTTTTATTATCTTCATTTTATAAATGAGAAAACTAAAGCTCAATTAAAGAACTTCAAGTCATTATACAACTAAGAGTGGAGGTAAGATATGAGCTTCTGTGTCATAGGCAGAAATTACCATGTGTTCACCAAAGTTTCCTCATCCTCCAGGGCATATGCGGCTGCTGCTGCTGCTAAGTCGCTTCAGTCGTGTCCAACTCTGTGTGACCCCATAGACAGGGGCCCACCAGGCTCCCCTGTCCCTGGGATTCTCCAGGCAAGAACACTGGAGTGGGTTGCCATTTCCTTCTCCACCAGGGCATATACCAGACTATATTTCCCAGGTTCCTCTGCCTTTGGGTATAGCCATGTGCTTGGGTTCTGGTCAGAAGACTTTAGGCCTTACCCCTTAAAATTTCCTCATAAAAAACTCTTAAACATGATTCTCTATTTCCTTCATCCCCTTTCAGCTGGCTAGAAAGGAGACATCCCTAGGGTAACCTTGCAAGTCACATGTTGACAAAAGCAAAGCCACAAGATTGAAAGAGCCTGAGTCCATGAAGCACAACCTGGAAGAAAGTCACCCAACCATAAAGATCTGCATTATTACACTGTGAAAGCTGCAAGAAACTTGCATTAAGCCACCGAGATGCAGAGCTTTATGTGTTACAGCAACTCCCATAATTAACACAGCCTGTGTCCATATTTGATGTTGTTTACACTTAGCTATAGAAAAGACATAAAGGATGTGTTTACCAGCTAGATTTCAGACAAGAGATATATCAAAATAAGGAAGAGGTACATTAAAAAATGACAGTGTCAAAGAATGTTCAAAATACCGCACAACCGTGCTCATCTCACATGCTAGCAAGGTAATGCTCAAAATTCTCCAAGCCAGGCTTAAACAGTATATAAACCAAGCACTTCTGGATGTTCAAGCTGGATTCAGGGGGAAAAAAGCAGAAGAACAAGAGGTCAAATTTCCAATGTCAGTTGGGTCACAGAAAAAGCAAGAGAATTCCAGAAAAACATCTACTTCTGTTTCATTGACTACGTTAATGCCTTTGACTATATGGATCACAGCAAACTGTAGAAAATTCTGAAAGAGATGGGAATACCAGACCACCTTGCCTGCCTCCTGAGAAACCTGTATGCAGGTCAAAGAGCAACAGTTAGAATCGGACATGGAACAACAGACTGGTTCCATACAGGGAAAGGAGTACATCATATCTGTGTATTGTCACCTCCCCTGCTTATTCAACTTACAGGCAGAATACATCATGCAAAATGCCAGGCTGGATGAAGCTCAAGTTGGAATCAAGATTGCAGAGAAAAATATCAGTTATCTCAGATATGCAGACAACACCACTCTAATGGCAGAAAGTGAAGAGGAACTAAAGAACGTCCTGATGAAGGTGAAAGAGGAAAGAGGAAAAGCTGTCTTAAAACTCAACATTCAAAAAACAAAGATCATGGCATCCAGTCCCATCACTTCATGGCAAACAGATGGGGAAACAATGGAAACAAGTGAGAGACTTTATTTTGGGGGACCCCAAAATCACTACAGATGGTGACTGTAGCCATGAAATTAAAAGATGCTTGCTCCTTGGAAGAAAAGCTATGACCAACCTAGACAGCATATTAAAATGCAGAGACATCACTTTACTGACAAAGGCCCGTCAAGTTAGAGCTATGGTTTTTCCAGTAGTCATGCATGGATGTGAGAGTTGGACCATAAAGCTGAGCACTGAAGAATTGATGCTTTTGAACTGTGGTGTTGGAGAAGACTCCTGAGAGTCCCTTGGACTGTAAGCAGATCCAACCAGTCCATCCTAAAGGAAATCAGTCCTGAATATTCATTGGAAGGACTGATGCTGAAGCTGAAGCTCCAATACTTTGGCCACCTGAAGCAAAGAACTGATCTACTTGAAAAATCCCTGATGCTGGGAAAGATTGAAGGCAGGAAGAGAAGGGGATGACAGAGGATGAGATGGTTGGATGGCATCACTGACTCGGTGAACGTGAGTTTGAGCAAGCTCCGGGAGTTGGTGATGGACAGGGAAGCCTGGCATTCTGCAGTCCATGGGGTCACAAGGAGTCAGACATGACTGAGTGAATTAACTGAACTGAACTGAATCCTACAGTCCAAAATAACTAGTATCACAGTTCTGACACATAAACTTCTGATCTTATTTTGCCTCTTTATGCACATATATTTAGGCCTTAAGAAAAATGGAAATATAGTATTTTCCATTGAATATAACCATGGGGATCTTCTTATATCAAACTATATTCACATCATTGTGAGTGGCTGCATTGCCCCCACGATATAGATGTTATTTTTCAAAAAAAACCCCAGTTATCCCCTAGTATATGTTTGTTTCCCTTTTCTTGCTGTTACAAAAAAATTACTGCAACAAACATTCCTATTGATACACACATTTTTGTGCAAATGTGCAAGTTCTTTTTCAGGACTAGTTCCTGGAAGTAAAGCTGATAAGTCAAAATGTTTGTCCACTGTCAAAATGCCCTCCCAAAATACTAACTCAGTTTCCCACTAGCCATGAATAAAAGTGACCAGTTGCCTACCTGGGCTGGCCTGGATCTTTTCTTAAAACCCATCACCAATCAGGTAAGAAAAATAAAAAACTCTCTCATTTACCTTTTGAGAACACAGTTAAATAAATTTTTTAGTACTTTTCCTTGCATTAAAAAGAAAAAAATCCTGTTTCATCTGTAGGAGACACTAAGGACATAATATTGAGAAGTTACCTTTAAGCTAACAGTCTGCTTAATTTATACAATTGGTCTAAGTGACTAGAAGCAGAGCAAATTTTGAATTCAAAAGACTTAGCATGAAAAAAATCAGCAAAGATGATCAAATATTAATTCTTATTAGAGGATACTCTCAAGTAATCTACATATTGTAGGTGAGCCATGAGTATCAGAACTGAATGGGTAATCTGCTTCTAAATAATAAGCTGTTTTGCTACATAAAGCAACTAGAATGTGTTTAACTTATTGCTTCCTTAGGTTTTTCTTATACACTTTTATCAATGTTTGACTTATTTTGGGGTTTGGTTACATAGTAGTTCAGTGAAAAGGTAAGTTTGTGAACTTCCCTGGTGGCTCAGCAGTAAAGAATCTACCTGCAGTGCCACAGGTTTGATCCGTGAGTCAGGAAGATTCCCTGGAGAAGGAAATGGCCACCCAATGCAGTCTTCTTGTCGGGGAAATCCCATGGACAGAGGAGCCTGGTGAGCTACAGTCCATGGGGTCACAAAACAGTCAGACATGACTTAGTTACTAAACAAACAAAAAGGGTAAATACTACGAATGTGAGGGAAAATACAAATAGAAACTAATAAACAAAAATAAACAAGTGGGACCTAACTAATCTTAAAAGCTTTTGCACAGCAAAGGAAACTATCTAAAAAAAAAAGATAACCCACAGAATGGGAGAAAATATTTGCAAATGAATTGACTGACAAGAGATTCATCTCCAAAATATACAAACAGCTCATGCAGCTCACTATCAAAGAAAAAAAAAAAGTCCAGTCTAAATAGCTTGAAGATCTAAACAGACAATTCTCTGAAGAAGACATACAGATGGCCAAAAAGCACATGAAAAGATGCTCAATATCACTAATTATTAGAGAAATACAAATCAAAATTACAAAAAGATGTCACCTCACATTAGTCAGAATGGCCAGCATCAAAAAATAATAAATATTTTATTTAAATATTAAATACTGGATAGGTGCTGAGATGTAAATACTAGAGAGGGTGCGGCGAGAAGAGAACTCTCCTACATTGTTGGTGAAAATCTTAATTGGTTCAGCCACAATGGAGAACAGTATGGAAGTTCCCTAAGAAATTAAAAATAGAGCTACCATATGATCCAGCAATTCTATTCCTTAGCATATACCTCAAGAAAACCATAATTTCAAAAGATACATGCACCTCAATGTTCCTGGTAGCACTATTGGGGACAGCCAGGACATGAAAGCAAACCAACTGTCCATCAACGAATGAATGGATAAAAATGTGGTACATACACACAATAAAATATTACTCAGCCATTTAAAAGGACAAAATAACGCCATTTACAGTGACAGGGAAGGACCCAGAGACTGTCATACTCAGTGAAGTAAATCAGACAGAGAAAAACAAATATTATATGATATTGCTTACATGTGGGATCTGCAAAGAACCAACTCATTGGAAAAGACCCTGATGCTGGGAAAGACTGAAGTCAAAAGGAGAAGGGGGCAGCAGAGGATGAGATGGTTAGATAGCATCACTGACTCAATGGACATGAATTTGAGCACACTCCTGGACATAATGGAGGACAGAGGAGCCTGGTATGCTGCAGTCCATAGGGTCGCAAAGAGTCGGACACAGCTTAGCGACTGGACAACAACATATGTGGAATCTTTAAAAAGTGGTGCAAATGAACTTACTTATAAAACAGAAATAGAATTATAGATGTAGAAAACAAACTTATGGTTACAAGGGAGAAAGGGGGAGAGGAGGGATAATGGGAGATTGGGATTGACATATATACACCACCATGTATAAAACAGATGACTAATAAGGGCTTAGTGTGTAGCACAAGGAACTCTACTCGGTACTCTGACCCACATGGGAAAATAATCTTAAAGAGAGTGGATATACGTATATTTGCAACTGAGTCACTTTTCTGTACAGCAGAAACTAACACGACACTGTAAGTCAACTACACGCCAATAAAAATTGATTTAAAAAAAGAAACGGATGCAGGTTGTTAACACTAAGGAAAGGGAAGGCAGGGACACAGACGAGGGATGAGTGCAGAGTGCGAGTGCCGCAACGAGCACACACGAAATGTTAGTATTGGGGGGGGGATGCGACTTACACTGAAGGCCTAGGTACCAAGCCCTGGGCAAAACTTGTGACACACGTCTTCTCATTTAATCCTCACAACTCTTCGAAATGCACAGAATTCATATTTGTTAAACGAGAAAAAGGGTGCCAGAAAAATTGACCTAGGTGATTACCTAAAAAGGTAAGCTTCTACCAGAACTTCTGGCTGTTTGGGGGACTTCCCTGGTAGTCCAGTGGCTAAGACTCCAAGCTCCCAGTGCCAGCGGCCGAGGTTCAGTCCCTGGTCAGGGCACTAAATCCTGCATGCTGCAACTAAGACACAGAATATCAAAATACATATAAAGAAATAAATAAATTTTTTTAAAAAAAAGAACTTTTGGTTTTTTGCTGCTATTTTGTTTCGAATCCCACATTCTCCCCCAGTGTTCCACAGCACTGGAAAAATCCTGGATTAGAACTTCCAGCGCTCTCCCTGCCACCAGGGTCCCTCATGTTTCACTGAGGAATACAAAGAAAAACAAAGACACGATAAAGTTAAAAAGAGAGCAGCCTACACATGAACATGTGGGAAGGTCTCAGAAATATGAATAAAAGAACAAAGAAAATAAATTATGTAATGAATAAATGAGACATTGAAGACAGTGCAAACTTGGAATTGTGTCCAGAAGAATAAAGGAAGTAGCACAAAACAATGGTATAAAAAGCACACATTAACATATATGTACTACTCAGCACGCGCGCACACACACACACACACACACACACACACAGATACTCAACAAGGACCTACTGTATAGCAAAGGAAACTCTACTTGACATTCTGTAATGATCTACCTGAGAAAAGAATCTGAAAAAGAATGGATGTATGTCTATTTATAACTGAATCACTTTGCTGTACACCTAAAACTAATACAGCATTATAAATCAACTATACTCCAATATAAAATAATTTAAGTTTAAAAAATTAAGTAAGATTACAGAAAGAAGAAAAAACACATTCATCTAATGAAGAAATTTAAAGGTATAAAATGATAAATCGCTAGAAACAACAGAATTACAAAACTGAATTTTTCAACCAAGAAACAGTATGTTCAGCCCTTTAATCTCTACCCGTTCCTAAAGGAATCCATTTTCCACTGTTAGTATTCATTATGATAGGCCAATTTTCACCCTTTTTAAATGCAGGGACCAAAATTGAACTCTCTCTTCAAATAAGGGCCACATGCACTCAGCAAACTACAGGAGAATCTTAGTCACAGCCTGTTGACACTATTTGTACTAACAGTTAATAACTTTAGAACTTTCATCCATTTGTTGCTCTCCAAGGTCCTCATGGCTTCTGCCAAGTCTGCCAATGTTTGTGCTGCTTTGTCTCTGTTCTTAACAATACTTCTGAGCTCAGAATGAGAGATATCACAGTGTCTTAGAAAGATCCCCTAGCCTCACACACAGCATAGGTTACTGCTCCAAGACATTCCAGCTGCTGCATGTTTGAGTCAGAGTAATACCAACCATTGATTCTTATCTTCACAGACTTGTATGTGACTTTAGAAATCGAATACATTCTAAATTTTTTTCTATGGAAAAAAAAAAGGAAATTAGAACACTAGGGCAGGGACGTTTAAAAACCAAAAGGAAGATGCTGTGGAGGAGAGATTGCAATCAACAAGAGTGCCCAGAGCAGAAAAACAAATGCAAGCCTAAGAAGGGATGGGGTGGCTTTGTTCTTCCTTCACTGTATTCTTCCTTTGTTCCTTTGTGCCTGTCCTGTTTCCATCTACCACTTCTTCAGGGCATAAATTTGAGACAGAAAAAGGGTAAGTAAATAGTGAAATAAAATGAACTGAAGTTCTGAATGACTACACACCATGATCAGATAAAAAGACTTGTCAACCAAGATTTTTAAATAAGGTAAAAATTAAATGGTAAATAAGAAATATGGAACATCGTTCTCCCCCTCCCACCACAACAACAAAATTTGTGTATTCCTATTTATTAGGCTCCTTATGCCTTCCTTCTTTCATTTTCCCAATTTTCTGAACTTTTCATTTTTCAAATAATTGATATGAACCTGAGAAAAGAAATGAGTAAATAAAAAGGATAAAAATGAGAGAACAAGGATGCAATCATCTAAATCGACCTTAAAACCTCTATATCAAGAGAATATTCACTGTTTGAGAGGGATTTAGTTACTAAGTACTGGCTTAGTAACTAAATAATACTAGCTGAATAAGTAATAGCTGAGGCCCTATCTCATGTTCACACTGGAACATGACACACAGAGATGGGAAGGTGACCATTTTTTTTAGAATGGTCCATACAATTTATATTTTCATCCTCCTTGTTGACTAAAAGTAAATAAAAATTTACTTCCCTAGGAAATCTTCCCTGTTGATGTGACCCTTTCCTGTGTATGTATGCACACAATAGCACACACTCCTGGAAGGATGTAAACCTGCAACCCAGATGCCAAAATACCAAGCACACTTATATCTGAGGAGTGAGAGGACAAGGAGTGATTTCATTTAGTACTTAATCTAAATAGATATCGCTTGTTTTTTTAAACAGTCCTTGAGCATAACTTCGGATATTCAAAGCCAAGAATAAAGAAGAGGGCAAATGATGAAAAGTTAAGACATGAGAGGAGAATATGCAATGAGAAACTATAAAAGAGAAACTAACTAAATCATCCTTTGGAGCTGTCTTTTACATCATCCCTTTTATCTCTTCTCCTGAATTTGTACATTTGAGGAGGACATGCCTCAGACTCCTGCTTGTATATTTTCTCAAATTTTATCTTTTCATACCCTCCTTGGGGAAAAAAACAGACAGCACTGACAACGATGTTAAAGAAAAATGAGAAACAACAGGTCACTGGACTAGACAAAAACCTTATGTTACACACATCAGCCACCATGACTTACTCTTTAAACAGATCAACAGAAACAATCACTCACCTTTCTTCAAAGAGACTGCTGAAGTAACTCTAGCTCACTCATGGGAGCTTCTGTTTTGCTGACAAGTAATTAGAGACAGTAACAGATCATTTGTCAAGCCCTCGATGACTAGGGTTCATGGCCTTGATATGCCTGAACCAATTTCTCAAGTAGTTTGCAGGCCTCTTTACCTTTGCCTGTTGAATCCATCCTTTGCAGCACTTCTTTTTTTTCTCTAGATACCCAGTTTTTTTCCTAAAATACCATTCCTTTTTCTTAAGATACTGCTTTTATATTGATCATTTACTCCAAAGCTCACCATCCCTCTCCCCTTCTTCATTAAATCCAACCCAAACTCCCCATAGGGATATCAAAAGCCTTGTGTAATTTGCTCCCGCCCTAACCATTCTTACCCCTGCCTCTGCTTAGTCACTAAATCATGTCCAACTCTTTGCTACCCCATGGACTGTAGCCCACCAGGCTCCTTCATCCATGGGATTTCCCAGGCAAGACTACTGGTGTAGGTATCCATTCCCTTCTCCAGAGGATCTTCTCAACCCAGGGATCAAACGCCCATCTCCTGTATCTCCTGTTTGGCAGGCGGATTCTTTACCACAGAGCCACCTGGGGAGCCCTCATTCTTACCCCACTGCTTCCCTATACCAACCCCATGTAATCTGCCACACATTCTTCTTTTTGTCTCTTACTCAGGAAGTACCCATTTGTAGGTCCATTTACTCAAGGGAATGTCTGGCCAAACTGATGGCTGGGGGAAGACATCTGAAGAAAGCAAAGTTAAACTGAGATGTTTGTAGAGATATAGATAGAATATTTTACTCAGCATCTCAGCACCTCCAGGACAATAATATCATCACTAAGATAGAACATGACTGCAAGTCAGGCTCCAAAGTCAGCCAACAGGATTCAAACGTCAGCTCTACTCATTACAGTGTGACCTAGGGCAAGTTATTTTCCTCTCTCTAAACCTCTAATTCCTCACCCCCAAGATGGAGATACCTATACTCACCTGAGTTATGATCAAGATTGCTACTTGTTAAATTATCAGGCATTCAGTTTTCTCTAATAAATGTGATGCCATCATGTGACACAGAAATCTCTAGAATCTGTCCTTTTCCTCAGGTACCGTCTCTAAAATGTGTATGTTCAGTCGCTTCAGTCATGTCTGACTCTTTGTGACCCCAGCCCACTGACTCTTTGTGACTGTAGCCCACCATACCCCTCTGTCCATGGAATTTTCCAGGCAAGAATACTGGAGTGGGTTGTCATGCCCTCCTCCAGGGGATCTGCCTGACCCAGGGCTCAAACCTGCATCTCTTGCATCTCCTGCTCTGGAGGTGAGTTCTTTATCACTGCGCCACCTGGGGAGCTCATCCTCTGAATTAGTACGCTTAAACTTAAGCAATTACCTCTCTCTGGTGAGCATTTATATAGTCAAAATAGTGTAAATGTATGTAACTAGAGTTTATAAACTTTGTTACTGATAATAAATTTTCAGTTCAGTTCAGTCCCTTAGTTGTGTCCAACTCTTTGTGACCCCATGAACTGCAGCACACCAGGCCTCCCTCTCCATCACCAAGTCCCAGAGTCTACCCAAACACACATCCATTGAGTCGGTGATGCTATCCAACCATCTCACCCTCTGTTGTCCCTTTCTCCTCCTGCCTTCAATCCTTCCCAGCATCAGGGTCTTTTCAAATGAGTCAGCCCTTCACATCAGGTGGCCAAAGTAATGGAGTTTCAGCTTCAACATCAGTCCTTCCAATGAACACTCAGGGCTGATCTTCTTTAGGATGGACTGGTTGGATCTCCTTGCAGTTCAAGGGACTCTTGAGAGTCTTCTCCAACACCACAGTTTAAAAGCATCAATTCATCAGCGCTCAGCTTTCTTCATCATCCAACTCTTATATCCATACACAACCACTGGAAAAGCCATAGCCTTGACTAGATGGACCTTTGTTGGCAAAGTAATGTCTCTGCTTTTTAATATGCTGTCTAGGTTGGTCATAGCTTTTCTTCCAAAGAGCAAGCATCTTTTAATTTCATGGCTGCAGTCACTATTTTCAGTGATTTTGGAGCCCCAAAAAATAAAGTCTGCCACTGTTTCCACTGTTTCCCCAACAAACTTTTAAAATCAACCTTTTAGCAAAGCATGGACTGAGTATAAATACAGGAAAAGAATGGAAAAATTACTTTATGTGAGAAAAGTTAGGAGGGATAACCAAGAGAAAGGATTGGTAAAAGGGAATGCTATGATCACTGAATTGAGTATTTCTATTTGGCAGAGCAGGAAACACAAAAGTCTACGTAATTGCTAAAGTCACAAAGGTAAGCAATGGAGTAACTCAGAGACAGGGGTGGTAAAACTGAGTTAATTCCTCATCTACCATAGAATAAAATCAATAGACAATATCAAAAATTGAAAATCTGTAAGTAGTAATATAGTACATCATTTAGAGATATGAAACTAATACTAAAACTCTACAAAAATTAGTAAAGGAGTTAAAGAGGTAAAGAGGGCTAAGAGAGGGAATGACAATTTTTGTACTAATTCTTCTATACTATTGTATAAATTTTAACTGTTTTCAAAAACAAAATAATGTAACTGAAAAAGATCTATTCACAATACCAACTAAAACCACAAAAATAAACCTAACAAGAAACATGGACAATCTTCATGAAGAAAACCTTAAATCTTCATTGACATAAAAGATCTAAATACGGTGCCTTCTACTCTGTTCCTGAAAGGGAGAGACTCTGTTTTAATAGTGATGGTTCTGCTCAGTTAATTTATAAATGCAATGCAATTCCACTTAAAAAAAAATCCCAACAAAATTACTCTTGGAACTAGACAGCCTATGTCTAATCTTTATTGGGAATAGAAAAATACATGAAAAGAACCAACATTTTTTGAATAAGAATAATGATGGAGAACTTGCCCTAACAGATAGTTCAAGAAACACTGACAGATCTGTGGATCACAATAAAGTACACAGCATCATGAACATCATCTCCTTCATTAAATAAGGAAATATCCCTTTTCCCCAAAAACAAAATTAAGTACCAAGAAATGACCAATGACCTCCTTACTCTTATTTTAGCTGGACTGATTATGCAAGCAACATGAAAACACCAAAACAAATATCCTGTAACCTAAAAAATGTGGAGTTGGGGTTCTCTGAGATTCTTGGGGAAATAGTTTTTTGTTCTCTGTAAAAGAAGAGCAGAGATTTCATTAGGCACAATTATGTCTAATGGACTAGAGATTGTAAACTCAGTAAGAGCAGAAATGTTAGATTTCATATAAGTCAAGTACCTACTGATAGCTAATTTAGCTCAACTACAAGACAGTGACTAGATACACAGACTATGCAGAGGGAGAAGCTATGTGAGTTCCAGGGCAGCTTTGACCAGAGCAAAGGCACCAGTGTGGACATCAGAGTCCAGAGATTTCTCCTAAAAGAACATCTAAGCTAAGAAACCTGAGTGGGGTCCACTGTATTCTCACCTGCTTACTGCAACAGCCTTCTGGTGTCTTTTGTTCTAGTCTCATCCCTCCCAGCTTTCTCTAAACTGTTGTCAGAGAGATCTGAAATTCAAATCAGATTAGTCTCTCCCCAGCTTATAATCATTGCTTTTTTTTTTCTTGGATAATGCCTACATTTCTTAACTTGGATTATGAGGTCTTTATTGGCCCTTGCCTATTTCATCTTCAATCCTTGCCTATTCACCTGATATAATCCTTATCTTTCAAGGCTCAGTTCAAATGTCACCTCCAGAAATACTTTGCTGACTTCTCCAAGCTCAAGGTACCACTAGAATGCTCCTCTATTATGTTGCTAGTTATAGTGATATGAGCGTGTCTTTGCAAGTTACTGGAAAATAGATTAACACTTTTATTCACTTTCATATCCACAATCAACACCTTGTATATAAAGTGTATGTTTGGTTATTATTTATTAGCAGTTAAGAATTATCCAAGAAACACTCAATTTTCCCCTCCTTAAAAATGGCCTTACACAAAGAATTCAAATGACACAAGATGAGAGAGATCATAAGTATCTAAATGTTTAGCATTTGCTAAAAGCAAAAATTTGTGTATTTAAAAAGACTGGGTCTAGCCATTATCATCTGTGAATTGGAGGGGCCAATTCTAGACAGAGATCTGCTCCTGTCTTAGGAAAAAAAATGCATAATCTATTTTTTTCTCTTTAAAAAAGAGAAAGATTGCTCTAATTTCTTCCTGCTCTAGGAATATAGGACTCACTCCTACTTTGACATCAGCTCTTCCATAAGGCATTCATACAATTCATGAACACTGCGGGCATGTAGGTTACACTAAGCCAAGGGGAAAATTAGTAGCAGATGGTACCAAGGTTCTAGGTCAAAGTGCTTTCAATTTGCACTCCAGAACAAATATAAATGCTTTTCAACTAAAGTAGACAAAATATGCATTGTCCTTATGTCCATGACTATCTCCTTTTCCATACCTGTGATCATTTTCCATCTTTCAAATGCTTTCAGAGACATTATACCCATAATTCTTGTAACAATCTTGTGAAGTTAGCAAGAAAGCAGTATTCTCTCTTATTACTAAAGAGGATATTGGAATTCTTAGACATAATATTATAAAAACTCTTGCCTTACATGCCCAAAGCTTGCTCTGACTTCTGTTTTTATGCTGCAAATAAAGTCCCTTACATATTCAGCACTGTTTTAAGAATCAATAAGATGCCTTCTAATCTGGAGGTTTATAGAACCTGGCATTAAATTATGAAGCAAAGGATAGCAATAATAATAATTCCCTGAGGATATGCACAATGTAGGAGCAAACATGAGTTTTACACTTAATAGACATTTTAAGACTAAGGATATACCATCAAAACTCAGATTTCTGCTCTTTGCTCTTCCTGGCTCTGAATGAATATTTTTCAACTTTGTATCTCCATAAATTGAAATCACTTCCACTAACATTACTATTTAATAATACATCTCAGATTTCATGAGAATTCAGTCTATTAATTTCCACACACTTGGAAATGGAGTTGATCTATATAATTTAAAAGGTTCCACTTAATAGTGATATGAAATTCAAAAGATTTATTCTTAAAAAGTCTTGCTACCCACTAAGATTATTTTAATACCAAGATGGACAGTCAATAAAGAAAATTTTTCACTCAGTAAAATAAATCATTAAAATGAATAATTGAAAATCTATTAAGTAAAATATGAAGTATATGCTCATTAAGAAAAACATCTAGTAAGACCATCTTTACGTGATTACATCTACCTTCAAACAGACACCTTATATGTGTCAATTTTAAAAGCTTATCTGACTAGAAAAATTCATTCACATTTCCATTATGTTTAAGAATTAATGCTAAACTTTAACTTTCATCTTAAAGATTACTTCATGTGATAAAAGTAATAGAAGTCATTTTCCTCCTTACTTTCATGATGTATAAAGTAAGACAATTCTGATAGTAAGGCATGCCTTTCAAGTGACTCCCACATTCTGCATATGAAAGTTTCCAAACATACTAAAAGATAAAACTCTCAATGAAAAACCCATCAGATAAACTGCATACTGAGTAAACCAAATCTTACCCTATTTCTGTGTAAAAGCTCTTTCTTTAGTCTTAGAAAAGTCAGTTCCAGTCAGAAAAACCTCAGCCACAGTTTAATTCATATTCTGAATAAGAAGCAAGCATCCCTGTGAACATGGCACATTGAAGTTGATATCATCAACTGGCAACAACCTGGAGACAGGCTCTCAGATGGAGCATTCACATAATAAAGTTACATTTGAGTAGCCACACGTGAATAATCCTAAATGACAGATAAATTTCAGTTTCAAGATAAGTTTAAAAGACGTTTCCTGACATGTCATTTATTCTGTCTGACCAGGCAGAGACATTTCTTATAATTCAAAAACAATCTCCATGTATTTCAAATTCCTGATCTCCTAACTCGTACTTTAAGATGTTTCTTTCAGCCAGGGAGCTGACAAATAGGCTCTGAAAACCTGATACATGGATTCTGCCTCCATTTTATCCATGCTGAATACTTATGCCATTTCATTCTGAAAGCTAATTATTTTCACTATTCATGACTTTTTTTAACTGATACAAATTGGGAATGATTCTGTCCAGATTATTGTAAGGAGTTAAAATAGAGCTTTATACATCATTATTCAAACTGAAGAAGCCTAAACAATGTTTAAATTAAAACCAATTTTTTGTAAGTATCAGACAAATGAGATTTTTAAGTATGTATGTTTCCTTGACTTATAACCAAAGAATACAAACAGTTTTGTCACTGACCACTTTATTATAATGATACACTTCCAATTTGTCAGGATGCAAATTCTACCATTATAAAAGTACACACTGTCAAGAAAAGACTTCTCAAAAATACTGTTACCTTTTCATCCCACATTGAAATATAATATCTCAAATATGTTGTCAAGAGTTCAAATGAATCTTTAAACATGAAATCAAATAAGACATGTACAACATCTTTTACTAGGACTATTACGCTTACCTTAAAATGGGTAGTACGACTTACCTTTTTCTGGACTTAAGTTTTTATACACTTCAAGGTCTGCCATTAAATTTAATATTGTTACACATTATTGGCAAGAGCAGTAAAATTGCTCTCTAAAGGCAAAGCCTTTTCCTGATACACATCTCCAAAAAGGAAAGAGGCAAAAAAAAAAAAAGGCAAAGAAATCCTTAGCAGTCCCAAGAACTTGACTCATACAGCCCTTAATTGTATGAGGGGATCTTCACAATTCAGGCTTTACAAGGTGGAAAAATAAATCCATGAGATGTGAGTAGAGAACTTTGTCCCAAAGTGAAAAGCACAGCCAGATAAGAACACTGCAAGCATCTGCTCAGGGCTGCCGCTATTGTAGGAATGCAGGCGCTGTGGCTACTTTTGGTATGAGAGATGCATGCTTAGTGCAGCGCTTAAAGCCCGCAAGGCATTATGCACATTTAATGTCTGGGAAGTGTAGGTCTTTAAGCATCAAAGAAACCCTCCTCACCTACAGAGGCCATTGAGAAACACTGATTATCATGGTAGTGACGCAGGCTGAATGCAGAAAATGAATGCAAACACACATAGACACACAGAAGCACACACACAGACACGCACACTCAGAAGCAAACATCACTCCTTTCGAGGCAAAAAAAAAAAAACAATCCACTGGCAATAAGCTACGTGTGGTCCTCTACCCCGCACACTGTTTGTGCTGCTCAGGTTAAGCACATATGTACTAACGGTGTTTGAAGCTTTTCCTCGATTTTGTCCTGATTTCACAGAAGAGACTGGAATGCTTCCAACTTTGAATGAGGCTACAGTTACAAAATACTGGGGCAATAAGGGTACTTCTCAGGTAAAAAGCATATCCCTGTGGGTAAGGTAAGTAGCATGAATGGGTCTGAAAAAGCCAGTTTTTAGTGAATGAACCAGCATGTTATCAGAGGACAATTTTCCCTCAAGTATACAAAAGCATCATTTGCATGTTTTAATCAACTTCTTCACAGAGATAGGTAGACTGACAGGTAGATGTTTCAAAAACAGGTTACTGCAGTCTTGTGTTTAAACTTCTAACTAGGTCTCTCCACCCTGAGGATTAACCCCCTTACTCCCAGAATTCTCTATCGAATATCAACCCCTCTTAACCATTTTCTTGTCCCCAGCTTCAGATGTGGCCTCTGAGATTCCCAGCACCTCCCATGCCAGGGTCAGTCCCTAACTCCATTCCCATCAGGACCACCCAGCCCAGACTGCTAACCTACCCCTCCCTCTAAGATGCCACTCTCTACCCCAGGACCCTGGTCACCTGTTTCCCAACTGGCATAGCTTTCAGCCAATTTGCACACTCCGCTAAAAGTGAAAGTGCCTGTCACTCAGTTGTGTCCAGCTCTGCAACCCCATGAACTGTAGCCCACCAGGCTCCTCTGTCTGTGGAATTCTCCAGGCAAGAATACTGGAGTGGGAAGGATCTCCACTCCAGAGGATCTTCCCAACCCAGGGATCAAACCTAGGTCCCTCACATTGCAGGCAAATTCTTTACATCTGAGCCACCAGGGACGCCTGCACTATTTACTCTTAGATACTCTTGAGAAATTTGAATTTCAAAGGTGTGAGGGTGGTACACAGGATTCAAATATCCTTCGGGCAAGATTTTATCTGACATATATATATATACACAACTATACATAACAGCAGTTAAGAGTTTAAGAGTATAGGTTTACCTAGGTTCAAATCCTGACTCAGCCACCAATTAGCTGTGTGACCTTGGGCAAGCTACTTAAATTCTCTGCTCCTTGGTTTCCTTATTTGTACAGTAAGCATATTAATAGAATATTAATTGCAAAATGTTCATACATAAAAATGCTTAGACTCACAACTGTTTTATATCATTGTTATGCTACTGTTATTAGTCTTTTAAATCCCTTACATTAACCCAGTAAACTACTAGATTTCATTGTTTAATATTAACTAACCAGCACTTTGAACACACAATCCCATCCCAAAATTTGAGGTATCTCAGAAATACTTATGTCAAATAATTGGAATGATTAATTCTCCTAGATGGGCTTCCCAGGTGCTACCAGTGGTAAAGAACCCACCTGCCAATGCAGGAGACTGGGGTTCAATACCAGGGTAGGGAAGATTCCCTGGAGGAGGGCATGGCAACCCACTCCAGCATTCTTGCCTGGAGAATCCCATGGACAGAGGAGCCTGGCGGGCTATAGTCAAGCTGCAGGGTTGTTAAGAGTCAGACATGACTAAAGCGACAGCATGCACAGTACTCCTAGATAATCTTATACAAAAAGACAGTGATGTTTCCGTAACACAAAACTCGCACCATGTGATGGATTTCTAGTTCCTTTAGCTCCCTAGAACCAAAGCTATCTGAAAAGCAAAAGGCATATTCGGGTCAATTTCCTACTCAACCCAGGAAAGAAATGGATACCAAAGCGGTCCCAAGGCAGGCTTGGAAAACTTTTCTTCTTTTCTTTCTTACAAAATCTCCCATGGCATTCTTGTGATGCCAAGAGAAAGGTGGGTCAAGAGAGGGGAGGGAGCCAACTGTTCCTCACCCTCCTCATCCACAAGGAATCTTTTTCTTCCCACAAGTTCTCTGCCCCTTTCACACTCAAAGCTCCCTAGGCTTTTCCCTAGAGAAGCTTGGGTATATGTTAAATATGGAGCCTAAAACCCCAGCAAAGGGCAGGGCCCTGGGTTTATCCTGAATGGCTCTGGAACATCCTCAAGAGCCAAGCCAGGCACAAATGTGAATGTTTAGGTGTTTCACAAGGTAGGTAGATGGGCTTTTAAAAAGCAGTCATGGCCCATGAGTAAACATTTGATCACCAAGGAACACTTACGGATTTGAGAGCCCAGAAATATCCACTCCTTATTAAATATCCAATATTTCAGCAGCAGCAAATAACCTTCTGTTATTTGCCCATTCAAAAAATCATAAAATAAACAGCTGCTCTAAGGTCAGCAGGGACACTGGGTGAATAACACATCACCTCTGATTAGTCCCCCAGTATTCTCCGACCAGAAGGTCACCGATGATGTCAAGTCTAGGATAACACACCTTGGGGGTGGGGAGTGATGCTTCCTCTGGTGGACAACCTCAGCAATCAAACAGCTTTAGAATCTCTAACTTCTTAAGTAAAACCCTCATTTGAAAAGATCAGGGTTATTTCAGATTAGTTCTAGCACAATACTTGGCATATAGTAAGTATGTTATAAATTCACATTCGCTTTCTCCTTTTTATTTAGTTTTTATTAGAGTATAGCTGCTTTACAAAGTTGTATTCATTTCTGCTGTACAGCAAAGTGAATCAGCGACACATATACATACATTTGCTCCTTTTCGGATTTCCGGCCCATTTAGGTCGCCGCAGAGCCCTGAGTAACGTTCCCTGTGCTATACAGTACGTTCTCCTCGTGTGTGTGTCGTGTGCAGTCATGCCTGACTCTTTGCAACCCCATGGACTACAGCCCACCAGCCTCCTCTGTGGAATTTTTCAGGCAAGAATACTGGAGAGAGTTGCCATTTCCTACTCCAGATCTCCCCAACCCAGGGATCAAACCTAAGTCTCTTGTACCTCCTGCATTGGCACATGGATCCTTTACTACTGTGCCACCTAAGAGGCCAGGTTCTCACTAGTTTTCTATTTTATACGTAGTATCAATAGTGTATGAAATCATTCAACCGAATATAGAATTATCTCTAACAAATCAGGTCAGAAAGGAAAGTGTCTCTGTGTTCAGCTTCTGAATTTACAAGGAGTGACAGATCTGAAGCCCCATCAGATGGCATTTTCCTCATCCTTCACATCCAAGTTTTGATTTCTTAAAGAAACATCACAGAGAAACAGCTTAACGCCCAGGCTTCAAATTCAGGTGGAGGGAAGTCCAAGTCCCAGCTTTCTCCTCTACTCACTATGTGACCCTGGGGAAGTTATGGGCATGACCAATTAAATCCGAATTTCAGATAAACAACAAATAACTTTTTAGTATAAGTATATCCCATGAAATATTTCCTGTATTTTATCTGTTAGAATCTGATCACCCCACTGAGAGGGCCTCTCTAAGCCTCTGAGCCTAAATATTCTCTTCTGATGACTACAGTACTCAGCTCACAGGGCATTTCTATGAAGCAGATGAGCTAGTACAGGCCAAGGGCCAAGTCCCAGGCCTAAACAAATACATATTCGACAGTTACAAGTTAAGTGGCCACTCTAATCACTGGTTTAGTCTAGTGTCATTTAATCGAGTCACATGCAGACGGTATACTCTCCCCACACCACAGTCTCACAAGTTCATATAACTCTGAATCTAGACCAACACTAGGCAAAAGCATGGCAAGTATTTGCCCTGCGACTCCCAAGTCCAACTAGAAAAGCTCCGACACAAACATGCAAGCCACATCACTTCATGAGTCAATGATTATAAAAACTATTGTTCACCAAAGACCATGACACAAACATACCCTCCTCTGAATCTACAGGAAACTTCTGCAGGGAGATAGAGTAAAACCCTGAAAACATACACAGGCTAGACAAGATATGTTAGAACAAAAATTGAAACCCAAGCCAACTCTAGACCCAGGCCCTTCCCACCAGCTCCATGCTTCAGGTCATGGCAACCACCTGGAAGATTTCAGACCTACCACCAGAATTCCTTGCTCTTCCCAGTTAGAGAATATTCCCACACAATTCCAGTGTTGTATGGGCCTCTGGCATAAGAACACAGAGATGCTTAAGAAGAAAAATTGCCTATAAAACCCAAAATGAGAAGTGTCAGTCATTCAGTCATGTCTGACTCTTTGCAACCCCATGGACTGGAACCCGCTAGGCTCCTCTGTCCATAGGATTCTCCAGGCAAGAATACTGGAATGGGTTGCCATGCCCTCCACCAAGGGATCTTTCCAACCCAGGGATCATACCAGGGTCTCCTGCATTGCACGCAGATTCTTTACTGTCTAAGCCACCAGAGACACCCAAAATAATCCCAAATTCCCATTCAATTTGTAAAGCCTATTCAATTTTCTTCAAGATGCAAAGTAGCACTGAAGTAAGTGGAGAGCAGAAGTGGCTTCACAGTATAAGACCCTCCAGGTGGTGACCAGCCAAGACCTTCCACAGACCCTGTCCTCCGGCCCTTCCCTCAAAATACCAAGGTAACCTGGTGAAAAGGGGATTTCACAGAACTGTCACACACTGCTGATGAACTGTACACTGAGAGCACAAATCGTAACAAACTGAATGAAGTTAGTCACCAGGCAAGATGCAGCGAGAGTGCATTGTTTACAATAGCCAGGACATGGAAGCAACCTAGATGCCCATCAACTGACGAATGGATAAGAAAGCTGTGGTATATATACACAATGGAATATTACTCAGCATTAAAAAAAAATTCATTTGAAGCAATTCTACTCAGATGGACGAAACTGGAGCCCATTATCCAGAGTGAAGTAAGCCAGAAGCAAAAACAACAATACAGTATATTAACACATATATATGGAATTTAGAAAGACAGTAATGAGAACCCAACATGGGAGACAACAAAAGGAACGCAGATGTATAGAATAGACTTGTGGACTTTGTGGATGAGGGTAAGGGTGGGATGA
>ML664159.1:1677358-1697238 GCA_007570785.1 Antilocapra americana
AAAAAAAAAAAAAAAAGATGCAGCGAGAGTCCTAAAAATGTTTGTACTCAGCTAGCCAATAATCATTATGGAGCTTCCCTGGTGGCTTACTGGTAAAGAATCTACCTGCCAGACAAAGGATGAGATGGTTGGATGGCATCACTGACTCAATGGATATGAGTTTGAGCAAACTCAGGGAGATAGTGAAGGACAGACAGCAAATCCTGCGTGCTGCAGTTCATGGGGGTCGCAAAGAGTCAGACACGATTAAGTGACTGAACAACAATGCAGGCGACACAGGTTCAGTCCCTGGTCTGGGAAGATCCCACATGCCACGGAGCAACTAAGCCCGTGCACCACAACTTTTGAGCTTGTGCACCAAAGCTACTGAAGCCAAAGTGCCCTAGAGCCCATGCTCCACAACGAGAGAAGCCATCCCAATGAGAAGGCCCCACACCTCAACTGGAGAACAGCCCCTAGTCTCCACAACTAGAGGATAGCCCACAAGGCAACTAAGATCCAGCACAGCCAATAAATAATCATTACAGCTTAGAAAGCAATCACTAGAAATATAAAAACCTATGTATAAGGATATTTTCTTAGTACTAGTTATAACAGTGAATAAGTAAATCTAAACCCTATCAAGAAAGAGAAAAAAAGTGAAGTTGCTCAGTCATGTCCAACTCTTTGTGACCCCATGGACTGCAGCCCACCAGGCTCCTGCATCCATGGAATTTTCCAAGCAAGAAGTACTGGAGTGGGTTGCCATTTCCTTTTCCAGAGGACCTTCCTAACCCAGAGATCAAACCCAGGTCTCCCACATTGCAGGCAGACACTTTACCATCTGAGCCACCAGGGAAGCTCTGCCTATCAATAAGGGAATGATTCAATATACATTCATGCTTTGGAATACTATCTAGCCATTAACAATACTTTTAAGCCACTGCTATTACCTAGAGAATGCTTGACAGTCTATGTGGTAAAAGGACCCAGATATCTAAGTTTAATTATGTAAGATATATGTGTATAGAAATACAGAATAAAAGACTAGAAAAACTATGTGGAAAAGATTAACAGTAAGATTTCCAGGTGTTATCTGATGCATGAGACAGGGCACTCAGGACCAGTGCACTGGGATGACCCTGAGGGATGAGATGGGGAGGGAGGTGGGAGGGGGTTCAGTATTAGGGACACATGTACACCCATGGTTGATTCATGTCAATGTATAGCAACAACCACTACAATACTGTAAAGTAATTAGCCTCCAATTAAAATAAATAAATTAACCGAAAAAAAAAGATTTCTAGGTGTTATTTTCTTCTAAAATTTAACTATAACTTTTTAGAGCTAGCATTTCTTCCTTTTATTCAGGAAAAAAAAATAACATTTTTTAAAGTGCAGCCAATTTAGTAGCACTCAACTGGGGGAAATAATCCTTTCCCACTGGTGTGTTAAATAATGGAGAACTTTGAGGATTACCAACATTTCTGAAGCACTTACTACCTTTCAGACACTGCTCCTAGCAGTGTCTTATTTGAGCCTTACAATGTCCCTAGGAGTGAATTTGGTATTATCCTTTCTCTAGCTTCAGATGTGGAGACTGAGGCAGAGAAAAGCAACTTTCCTGAGCTGGCACCACAGATGAGTGATAGACATAGGCTTTGAATGCCACAGTCTGTCTCTAGAGCCAGTATTCTTCTCCAGATAAGGTAGCATGGAGATCTTGAGCATGTCAGTTACATCGTGCTGTCTGTTTTTTCATCTAAAAGCCTCATGGAACAGTAAATAGAGCTACTGGAGCCTAATTCCTTTAAGAAAATTTCACTGTGCACCCAGCTACACAGGACACCTAAAATCCTCAATATAAGTCATATGGCAAAGTCACATGTGTAAACAAACAAAGACATGAACCTCAAAGCAAGAATTCTATACATACATACAAACCAAAAGAGCTAGACGTGGGGAAACTCCCAAGCAGATGTCTTAGGGAGGTGTTCCCAGGATGAACAAACACATCTGCTTCCACAAACCAGAGGATACCTCCCACTCCAGCATTACCCTGTCTGAGCCCCCTGGCTTGGCCCCAGACTGTTGCTCCCAGTCATCCTTGAGACACTGGGTACCAGTACTTCATCAAAATCCCCTGACTACTCAGAGCTTTCTGTACTCAACTAGATGTCCTGAGCAGTGTCTAGCTTTGAAGTAGAAGCAGTACCATCCCATTACTTGGCCTGTGTGAATCACAGAGACTTTAAAAAAAAAAAAAAAAGTTAGCCAACTGAAGGGTAGAGACTTTGGCCTCTACCTCTTTGTCTATTAATCTAGGGGGTGGCACTGAAAACCGGCTCTCAGTTTATATTTACAATGGACTCAACTCACTAGATTAAAGCTTATGTAGTCACTGCAAATTTGGAGTTAAATAGATTAAAAGAGTAGAGATCATACATCAAGTCAAACAAACCAGCACAGTACATGCCTGTGGCCTATTCATCACCATGCATTTGAGGGACTCACCTTTATGTAAGGCTTAGAAAACACTGTCAGAACTATGATGAAAAAATTGCTAGAACTTTTGCCTCCAGTCTCACCGAACAAAATGAAATGCTCCCATGAGTTGATTTTCAAGGGCGGAGTTAAGGCACTCCAGAGTGTACACAAAGTACCTACGGGCTCAATCATAACACTGTGCTCTTACCGCACACCATGGGTACGTGCTTAGCAGATGACTGCCCACAATCCTTAGCTGCTAGACAACACAGTGTAACTAAAACCTTAAACTGCAAACACAGTATACAACAAAGACTTCAGCTAAGAGTAGAGAAAGACCTGGAGGTTTTCATTCGTGCCTATTAACCTAATACTGAAAATGGCAGAAACAAGGGTTTTAGACATCAGGCTTAATTGACATAGGTGGTTATTCATCATTGGAGAGAATAATTATACATTCTAATGATATAGGACATGTCCTATAGATCACACATGCTTTTCAAATAAACCAATTTGGACTTGCCCTACAGTAAAATCCTGACATACCTCGGCAGGAAGCAATTGTTACACATTTTTAAACATCTGAATTCCAAAACAAACAGAGTATTACCCATATCTAATTTTGCTTTGTTTCACAGGACAGAAAGAAGCCACCCTTTAGCCAACAGTTCTTTGAAATGATGCTTCCTTGATGATTTATTGATCTCCTCTTAAAGACTCAGCTTTAAAAGAAAATTCTCATTTTTTTTTTGAGAGACTTGACTCTTTATGGGTCATGTCACTTTAAATTTTATAGGTTAGTATAAAAATTTATAAGTACGTCACTGTCAGTTTGATGGCAGTGTCAATATAATTCAGAATAAAATCCCTGGTAGGCTCAGAGCTCAATTTGAGCTTGAGCTATCCATGAAAACAACTGAGACCTCATGGGCAGGATTTTATTCACAGGCCCTGTAAGAAGGCAGCCAGTGATCTGTGTGCAGCACTTGAACTGCTTTTGGTAGACACTCAGGAAGTGTGAAAATTCAATTGACATTTGAGTTTCATGAACTCATATCCAGATATAAATAAAGGTACTTTATAAATCAGCATCAACTGTTTGGGTATCAATCATCAGTTCTGATCATATTATAAAAGTGCTAATTATAACATTAACAGAGGGGAATTAACCAGAGATAGGTAGGCACATGGGAATCGCTAATGGTTGTTGACAGTGACATATATTAAAACAAATATCTGCTCTGCTGGCTGACGCGTCAATTAAATTCTCAAGACTGAAGCAGTGCCATATTCAACCTCCTCTGTAGCACTCACAAAGAACTTGTTCCTTGAACAGAGAAGCGCCTTTACCTTCTCCCTTGGGGGGAATAGCTGGACACCTGGAGTATAAAAATCTAGAAGAAGAAACGTTAAGTGCTCATGCTCTCCAACTAACTGAGGACTGTTTTTTTATATGATGACCATGCTTGTGCATATCTGATATTTTAAAAAAAGAAATATTGCCATGCTTCAATCTGACATCCTTGGGTCTAATAAAAGGTAAATAATAATATCTTCCAGGCCCAGCTTGGCTTACAGCCAGTTTAAGGATTACAATATGTGTGTTCAAATGGAAGGTGTGCATGGTCATCATCATGCAACTGCCTAATGTGGTGGTACTGAACGTCTGAACTCTACATATCCAGACTGGTCCCATGAGGAAGGCAGATGAAAAGACAACTCTGAGGAGAGAGGAGCAGGGAAAGCGGGGGGAGGAGATTTTAGATTAAGAAACAACCTCCTTCAACAAAACGGGGTCATTTGTAGAGATGTGGATGGACTAGAGACTGTCATACAGAGTGAAGTAAGACAGAAAGAGAAAAACAAATATAATATAATATATAACAGATATAATATAAAATAAGACAAATATAAAATAATATTAATATTATTAAATATTATTTAACAACAAATAACACAAAAACAAATATAACATAATAAAACAATAAATAAAATATAATAAATAATAAAACAAATATAGTATAATAAAACAATAAATAAAATAAAAACAAATATAATATAGTATAATAATAATATAATACATTATAGTATAATATATAACAAATATGGTATAATATTGTTTATATGTGGAATCTAGAAAAATGGGAGAGATGAATTTATCTGTAAAGTAGAAATAGAATCACAGATATAGAAAACTTACAGTTATCAAGGGGGAAGGGGAGCTGGGATGAACTGGAAGATTGGGATTGACATACATGCACGACCATGTGCAGAATAGATAACTAAAGAGAACCTACTATACACCACAGGGGAGCTGTACTCAATGCTCTGTGGTGACCTAAATGGGAAGGAAATCCAAAAAAGAAGGGATATGTGTATATGTGGTCTTCCCAGTGGTAAAGAATCCACCTGCCAATGCAGAAGATGCGGCTTCGATTCCTGGGACGGAAGGATCCCCTGGAGAAGGAAATGGCAACCCACTTCAGTATTCTGCCCTGGAGAATCCCATGGACAGAGGAGCCTGGTGGGCTAGAGTTCATAGGGTTAAGAGTCAGATGCAACTTAGCTACTAAGCAACAACAACAAATACATACAGGTATAACTGATTCACTTTGCTGTAGAGTAGATACTAACACAATACTGTAAAGTAACTATACTCCAATCAAAATGATTTTAAAAAAGACCAAACCCTTAAAAATAAAAAATACTGACCACTGTCACAAGGAAGAATGTGATCTGCAAAAAAGAAAAGAAACCACCTCCATCTATACAAAGTTCTTCTTAGCACAAAGAGTTGAGAGCAACGCGAGTGCCCAGAATACAGAGTCAGTAGCCACAAAACCTCAGGCACGAGAGCCAGCAGCCGCAAGTCTGGGAAGTCGCTCACAGGCCAACCCAGGCCGAGGCCTGGCTCAGGAGGGGCCAGAGCCGAGGCTCCTCCAGCACAGCGTGCTGGCTTCAGGGCCGTCAGCCTTTGTGCAACTGACCAGCCTCTCCGCAGAACAGGAGGCTAGTCTCTGGAAGAGCCAGGTGGGCATTAAACCCCTTGAGGGCAGGAAAGGAGATGCATTCCCCTGAAAGTCTAACCCTATCATGGCTGGGGAGGGCATTTTCATAACATCACGTGATATCACCTGTCAGCAGAGAGACATCACCCTTCTCTTTGGAAGAAAACCAAAGTAAGCGATGGCGCTGGCTCCTCTGGTGACAATGATCATGTTACAACACACAGTACCATCACAACCATCTAAATTCCTAACATAGATGCTCCGCAGAAATGAAAACTCGACTCCTTTGTCTGCTTCTTGATGAGATAGAAAGTGACTGTTGTCTCAACTTTAGTAACGCATTTTTCACACGTATTTTGCTGTCTTCCTTCCCCAAGTCATATAACTTCACTTCTTAAGCCTTTTTCCTTATTTTCCTCAACAACGATCCTAACATTATTTTTCTGCTTAATAACCATCCTGACAGCTAGATGGGACACAGCATGGAGAGGAACGTAGTGTAGGCTCCTTGAGAGCAGGAACGGCGTCTGCCTTGTTCACTAACGTAACCCTGGGCCTAGAAAGGATCAGGCCTAAGGACACCAAGAAAGTCTGAGCAGGAAGAGCCACCTGACCATAGGAACTTAGGTTCCAAGCGGCTCTTCAATTCCCAGGCAGACACTGGGAATAAAGCAGGACCTGGACCATAAAGGATGACACTGTGTATGCTTAGTCACTCAGTCATGTCCAACTCTGCAATGCCATGGACTGTAGCCCACCAGGCTCCTCTGTCCATGGAATTCTCCAGGCAGAAATACTGTAGTGGGTTGCCATTCCCCTCTGCAGGAGATCTTCCCAAACCAGAGATAGAACCCAGTCTCCTGTATTGCAGGCAGATTCTTTACCATCTGAGCCGCCAAGAAGGACTCCAAAAGCTGGAAGCATGAAGGAAACCCAAACCAGAGATAGAACCCAGTCTCCTGTATTGCAGGCAGATTCTTTACCATCTGAGCCACCAAGAAGGACTCCAAAAGCTGGAAGCATGAAGGAAACCAGTTGCTGGAATTGTGATACACAGTCAGGGTGAATGAGTAAGTGACCACAGGCAGCCTTTTTTCTACAAATATGGTAGAAGATTAATATAGAAACTACTCATAGGCAGTTCCTTTGAGAAAAAAAATAACAACTTATTTAAGTTTCCCAAATGGCCTTCTAGTTAACACTTTACCCCAGGAACTTAGCATGAAAGAGCGAGCCTGTGGTACCAAAAAAAAAAAAAAGTAGAATACCTAAGGAGAAAAATAGAAAGGACAGGTCAAATCCAAAACTAGAAATATCACTGTGCAGGGAGAGTTGCAGGCATGGAGTGGTTGGAAGTGATGTGACAACCACTGGATATGGGATCAAAAAGACCCAAGGCTGGAACTTCCCTGGAGGTCCAGTGGCTAAGACTGCACTCTCAATGCAGAGTTCAATCCCTAGTCAAGGAACTAGATCCCACATGCCACAACTAAGAGTTTCCATGCCACGACTAAGATCTGACACAGCCAAATAAATAAAAATAAATATTAAAAAAAAGACCTGAGGTCAAATCTGGGTTCCACCAGGTGGTTCTTTGGCAATCTTATCCAAAGATATTTTGAGCCCCTTTAAGTCTCAGTTTCCTCATCTCCAACAGGACTTACAAGAACAAATGCAAAAGATCCTAGACAGAAGGACTCTAAGCACAGCCTACATAATCTGCAAGTTCAGTATGAAATGAAAATATGGGGCTTTTCTCCTAAAATAAAGGATTTCAAGACAGCCATAGCAGAGCTTTAAATTAAGCACAGGACCCTTCTAAGGCACAGATCTCATGCATATGAAGCTGGCCCTCACCCTAAGAGCTTGGAAGGTTTTATGATGCTATAACATTTTCTCCATGTTTGTTATTCTCTGGCTCCCACATCTGTTTCCCTGTAGATAACAGCTGAAAAAACAATTCTTCAAAAATAAAGAACCTTAAAAAGAAGTTAAATGTCCTTATCAATGTTAAATTTACTTAGGTTGGTAATTATACCCTGCTTATGTAAGAGAATAATATTCCTATTCTTAGGAAATTCACATGGAGGTATTTAGGGACAAAGAACTAAGTATGCAACTTATTCTCAAATTATTCAGAAAAAGTGTGTGTGTGTGTGTGTGTCTGTGGTAGAGAGAGGGGGTATGCAAGCATACAATGATGACGCAAACAGGGTAAAATTTAACAGTAAATAAATCTAGGTAAAGGATATATGGAGGTTCTTTGTTGCACTTTTATTCTTGCAAGTTCTCTATGAGGATAAATTATTTCCAAAGGAAAAGTAAAGGTCTTCCCATGTGCACTTTGGGGGAACGAGAGTAACAGCAAAGAGAGGAGAGACTGAAGCTCTGCTTAGATGGCAGCACACTTCTTCTTTGTTAACTGCTGATCTCTAGCACAGAACCCAGGTCAATAAATATTTAAGGCAGAAAGGAGAAAAGGGCAATATCCCGTGGGGAATGAGGGCTCGGAGCAGGACGAATGCCTGATAGTTTACAGCAGTGCTTGGCAATCAGCGGACCGCCTCTATTTAGAACGAGACCGCAGGCCCAAGGTGTGACCCGGCGTCTACCACCCACTGCACTGCCCTGCCCTGCCCAGGGCCTTGGCTCTCACTGCCTACTGCTTACCAAGCGTTCACTTAGACCCACCTTGGGCCCACCATTTAACCTTCCCAGGCCTCAGGGTCCTCACTGATAAAATGTGGATGGTTACTAATGCATTCATCAAGTAATTTCTGGATGTCTCCCATATGCCAGGCCCTCAAGTCATGTTCCCTGCTCTCTGGAGCTTTCATTCTGGACAGAATCTCACAACTGACTACATGAAATAATTTCTTGAAGTCTTTTCCAACCCTGAAAATTCTATACAAAAATTCTGGGGCTTTTTACTCCAAATATAGGAATGAATTTAACCACTCTCAGAAGAACTCATAACAAATGCAAGCTGTCTTAAAGGTGAAAATACACCCAAGATGTCCTGTGTTTCATAACTTAAAAATCTGTACACACAGTCAGGGAAATGCCTGAGAGCATATATAATTGAGCCTTCTGCAAATGATCAAGGTGATTTTAGTTGCCAAAATTCTCATTCCTTGACAAGTCATACAAATAGCAAGAATTTCAAAAATCTAACTGGGCAAGGTAGCTAGGTAAAAACATTATAAAGATAGATAGAAATACATTTTTTAAGCAATAAATTTATCAATGAGAAAAATAACTTTGAAGTGTAGATTAATGATTAGTATTAAAATTACAACATCAAAAGTATTTTAATTTTCTGCTTCATCAGTTCTCCTCATTCACAGTCAACTAGCACAAAAATGGTTACAAAGGTTAATTTTGTTAAAGACCTTGGAGAAAAGAGGAAAGAATTGCTCCTTCATGAATACTAAAGATGATAAAATAGGAAACCAATAACATTTTATCACTTTATATAAATTAATCTAATTTAGAAATAATTTAGTACCATGATTTATGAAGACTTGTTATCTAGCCAAGGAAAATTTTTATATTACTAGTATCAGAAGTGTGGTACCTACGGTTGCCAGATATTAAACATCCACACTGATTTATATAATTTAGGAGAAATGGGAGGGGACAGGAGATCAAAAAATATAATTATGAGATGCAAAATGCTCAAAGTAAGGGACAGATGAGAATATTATTTCCCAGATGAGTTCTCAGGAGCTAACATAGGACCATACATCCATGAAAATTGGTTGCAATCACAGGCTACAAGTTGAGATATCGACACCGAGTATTTGTCCTGGAAAAATAACATCCACTAACATAATTCACAAAGACCTGGACACTCTTACTATTTCTTGGTAGAGGCAAAGAGGGACCTTTTTTTTTTTAAGAGTTTTTGATGTGTACTATTTTAAAGTCTTTATTGATCTGTTACAATGTTGCTTCTGTTTTATGTTTGGGTTCTTTGATCCTGAGGCAAGTAGGATCTTAGCTCCCCAACCAGGGATCAAGCCAGCACTCCCTGCATTGGAAGGTGAAGTCTTAACCACTGGGTCACCAGGGAAGTACTAAAGAGGGACCACTTTAAAGAGTTACCTTCCACAACTACAGGCTATTCATCTGTGATTTTACAAAATGGTAGTTTGAAAATTTTTATCCCTAGAAATGAAAAATGTTCTAAATGTCCTTTGGATTCATGGAGTCAACACTTTACCACATAGTAAATTACCAGACAGTGAAATCAATACTTGATCTAAATGCTACATGGATTATATGACTATTTGTAAAGTTCAGCACCTGGCTCCCCACAGAGAGTTACTAACCATTTATTAGCCATGAAGACACAAAAAAGTCAGTTGGATGTCACCAGATGATGTGAGGCCTGTCTCCCGGAGCCCTGCTGCCCTCAGTGATGGAGGAACCAGGGCAATGCGCAAGGCTCAGGCCCTCCTCCAGCAGCTCTGCAATGAACACTTCATACTCACCTGGCCAACACACATGTTTTCATATAAAACTGATTTCATGTCACAATATTCCAATGCTATTTAAAAGATTTAACCATTTCCAGTAATCAGGAAATACAAAGCTTTGCAAGATTTATCTCACAGAAAATCCACTTAGAGTTTCATAATACTCAGTTCAGATCATAAAGGCCAGTTGAGTTGGATCGACAGAATGTTGGCTTTTAGAATTAACCCTTCTACTAGATGGTTGAGTAATGAATATGCTTTCTCATCTCCAAAGGAGAGTGGTTTTAGTCAAAGGTTTACAGTGTTCAGAAGGGGCAAGGAGTAACAGATCACTTTGAAATATGATGAAAGCTAAGGACTTTGTTCATAGGAGGGCAATGAACAAATGTATATGCATATAAACACAGAGTGTCTGGAATAACGTTTTCAGAGATTTTACAAAGTCCTGAAGCCCAGCTACAGGTTCTGCTTAGAATTCCCCATAAGATGGCTTCACAAATCCTTTCTAGCTCTGCTATGCCATGCATGCGTATAGACTGGGGTGTTGCTTATATCCTTAACGACACACACATGTTTCCATCCTCTCAGTGTGTTGGTTGGTAGAGGTCATTCTCTTCCTCTAACCCCATTCTTCCAACCTGTTCCTTGAAAAATAAGGACTAATCCCTCACTCATGAGGATGAACACCCAAGCCCAGTACATCTCTCAGAGCAGTGCTGCCCCCTCTTTAATGTGCACTCAAATCACCTGTAGATCTGGGGAAAATGCAGATTCCAATTCAGCAGGTTCAGGCAGGGCTGTGAGTCAGCATTTCTAACAAGCTCTGAGGGACCACTCTAGCAGATGCCTCCTCTCAACCCCCACCCCAGTTCCCTAAGCCCCCTTCTCAGCCCAAGGGCAGCTGACCATGGTGTTTCTGTGAAATCCTCAAGTGACTTTTAAAAGATCTGAAGTTCTTTTAAAACATTCAAATCCATCCCACCTGTCCCCAACCCACAACTGCTTTAGAAGAAAGAACTATATGTAATACATCATTGTGTCACAATAGCAGAAAAACTCTGGATTTTAGGCTAACAAACCTGAGTTTGAACACCATAATCTAACAATGTGGTTTTTGGCACAATGTTCACCTCTCTTAGTTTCATCTCTAAAACTGTCCTGTTGAGAAACTTAAAAGAGATAATACTGGATGGAAATTATTATATATAGGATCGATAAACAAGAAAGTCCTACTGTATAGTACAGGGAACTATATTCAATATCCTGTGATAACCATAATGGAAAAGAGTATGTATGTGTAACTAGAGTCACTCTGCTGTATTGCAGAAATTAATACAACATTATAAATCAACTATACTTCAGTAAAGTTTTTTTTTAAAAAAGATAATGCTAGCAAAGCAACCAGCACTACCAGTCCTGATGACAGCCTTGATTCAGCACCAGCCCTAAGCTTCCCTGATATAGAAATACCCCAAGAATAGTGGAATATAGAATCCACCAATTCCTCCTGACAAGGTCTAAACTTAAACTTAAATCTTAACACCCTCTGTGTCCCCCCATATGACTCCAATATGCAAAGAATGAACTATTATGCAAAACAAGAATGATCTGAGAAGACAAGATTTCTTCTCCTTCACAACTCTGAACTTCTAGCAACAACACAGGGACCTTGAGAATTAGCTTTCTCACATGTGAAGTGAGGCAGAACAAATGTCTACAGGGGCTAAAAAGTTTGCCTTCCACAACAGAATGCGTGCACCTCTCTCAATCTCTAAGTACCCCTTAATTTTCCAGAGTAGATAAACACAGTTCTAATAACACTCAAGGTTAATCTGCCATACTCCAAACGACGGTACTGTTCTCCCAATCCCTGTGCTTCACATTTATTTCTGCATCCATCCTTTAAACTAACCAGTTGGGAACTGTGCAATCCTCGTTATGGATTAATCAAAGCAAAACATTTATATGTTCTGCTTCCTGTTGTTAAGAATCTTCCCAAAGTATTTCTGTTCACCAACAGGAGGCTATGGATAACCTTGTGAGGTCAGCTCACACTAAAGGGAATATATGTGTATCATGCAACAAATACCTCAGCTATAAAGTTAAGACAAGTCACACTAAAAGGGCACTAATAAAGCACAATATTAGAAGGAATATGAAATAAATCTGTGAGGAAAAAATGACCATATGAAGGGGAGCCTATCACTTGCCCCTCCCACTCCTCTGCATAAAAGAGTTTCATGCATCACTTTTGCTCAGGCTAGCAAATACTTACATACTGCTCTCAGTCAGCAAATGAATTTAATTTAGTTTACTGATTAGATCAATATTTTAGTAAATCAACAATCTTAAGGCTTTCCTGGTGGCTCAGTGGTAAACTGCCAGCTAATGCAGGAGACACAGGTCCTATCGCTAGTCTGGGAAAATCCCACATGCCTTGAAGCAACTAAGCCCACGCACCACAACTATTGTGCCTACGCTCTAGAGACTGGGAGCCACAAGTACTGAAGCTTTTGTGCCTAGACCCCGTGCTCTGCAACAACAGAGGCCACCACAATGGGGAGCCCAGGCACTGCAACCAGAGAGTAACCCCCGCCACGGCAATGAAGAGAAAAGCCCTCCCAGGAACAAAGACACAGCACAACCAAAAATAAATAAAGTTACTTCTTTTTTAAGTAAAAAAAACAAACAATTTTAGCCCAGTGAGTATCACCCCTCACAATGCATCAAATTCACCCAAAGGTAAACAGACAGAAAGATACAGATAGAAGGAATGAAAGGATGAAGATGGAGGACTCATCCCACTCCCAGAGATGATTTAACTAGGATTGGGTAGAACCCAACCACCAATATCTTTTAAGCACCTCAGTAGATTCTAATGTATAACTAGAGTGGAGAATCACTACTTAGTCTTTGGTTTTTAAATCACTTTAAGAAAGTACAGACTTCAAACACATACTGAGATTATAGACTACTTCTTCCTACTTCTTTAGTCTTTCCTGTACTCTCCAGCTTTTCAACGGTGAGCCTGTATTGCTATCAAAAAAAAAATTGTGCATAAAAATTAATAGAAAACCACAAAACGCCAAGCATAAATGACTCTTTTATGTTTTCTGCTTCTATATTCAAACACACACTCGAATACATAGTCTTATGAGACATCCCCTCTTTCCATACCCTCAAGAGTCAGTATAAAATAGGCTATCATCACAGAAAATAATCATGATCAAATTCATGAATTCTGTAGTTCCAGTGAGAGAATATGTATTTGCCACCTCAAGTCTGGGGTTTTTAACCCACCAGAATCTAATTGGTTGCCCCCACTAGAATTATGTGCAGAGTTCTAAAAATTCCCCCAGGCCCAGGCCGTAACCCAGAGCAACTAATCACAACCTCTGGGCTGGGACCCACAGTTTCTGTTTTTTTTCTGTAATATCCCCAGGTGATTCCAACATGCACCCAAGGCTGGGAACCATTGACTTAAAGAATTAATTAATACAAGTCTCTAGAGATAAGCTTCTACTGGCTTGAAAGCACAATACCTTGAAATTCTGACACTGGTATAATTTCAAAACATGGTCACTGTGGATATGCATTGATATTCAATTTCAAGTTGCCAAGGACTAAAACAGCACACTAAATAATAAATGTGTTCACTGTTCTCCTTTTTAATTGGGAATAAGTCACCATCTTCTACATTTAAATACAAGAAGTTCTGAAATCACTGTTATATGGCAGTCACACATTCTGACCAAGAAAGGAAAATGAACAAGACAAAATTCGACAAAAAAAAATGTTTTCACAGATTTTACATTTATTCTACCCAAGTAGGTATTATTCTTGGGATAACTTTGCTACCTAGAAGTCAGAATCATATTCTTATGTCACCTGAGATTCTCAGGTGAAAGGCCTAGATGCTCACCATTTTCTTGTTTGTAAATCTAAAATAAAAGTGCATCTCTTTAACTTTTAAAGAAGGTCTGTTGTGCTTGATTATTCTTACCATGCACCCCCAGGCCTCCTTTCCTCCTCCCTTACTGAGGAAACTGGTGCTTTGGTTTTGGTGCAGGTCTATTCTCTGCTCTTTGGGGGTAAGAATTAGCCCACAGATACCACTTACTTCTGTGCCTGAAGACTTTCCAGACCCAAGGAGCAGAGAATTTTAACAGTATGCAACACACTGCAATTAAACAGCTTTTATTAACTGTTATTTGTACATGGACAAAACCTCTATTTTCATAGTTGTGCTGTGCTGATGTGCTCAGTCGGGGCCAACTCTTTGCGACCCCATGGTTCCTCTGTCCATGGAATTTTCCAGGCAAGAATACTGGAGTGGGTTGCCAATTCCTTCTCCAAGGGATCTTCCTAACGCAGGGATTGAACCCTAGTCTCTTGCATTGCAGGCAGATTCTTTACCACTGTGCCAACTGGGAAGCCAAGGAGAGATTAAATCGCCCTCCATTCGGCTGTCCGCCAACTCCTGTCACAGTATAAGTAACCAACAGGGAAATTCCGGAGGGTATTATTAAATGAATTCAAAATGTCTAAGAAATGCTTTTGAAGAAATGGATTCATCCTTTTCCACTTTGAGGCATTACACATTTGTAATCATCTTTTCTAGAGCATACTAAGATTCTCAGCAGACTGGTATTTTCCTTCTCAATCCCAGGAAGGAATGGTTTAGGTGTGTTAGGTGTATTCTTTTGTTCTCCAAGCCAAAAGCACGAGTGAAGGGGAGAAGAGAGCATGCGGCCGGAGAACCAATGCATTCCACAGCCAAACTTAAGAGTGCAAATAATAATGAAACAGGTGGTTCTTATTTTCCCTATTACAATGAGTAAATTCATTCAGCAACATTTTATTAAACACCTCAGCGGTAAAGAATCCTGCAATACAGGAGATGAGGATTCAATTCCAGGTTGGGAAGATCCCCTGGAGGAAGGCATGGCAACCCACCCCAGTATTCTTGCCTGGAGAATCCCAGGGACAGAGGAGCCTAACAGGCTACAGTCCATAGGGTCACAAAGAGTCGAACATGACTGAAGCAACTTAGCACACAAGCATGCACATACAATGTCACTCTATGTGTACTGGAGATACAAGTCACAACAGTCTCTGCTACCCTGGGAGTTAGAATACAAGGAGGACAGAAATTAAACTGGTTATCACAAAACTGATTTACTACAACAGTGATAATGCAATAAAGCAGCAATACAGGGTGATAGGGTAGCACAAAATGGGGACTGATCTGGTCTGGGACATGAGTATAAACTTCTCTTGAGGGGACCCTTAATCTGGGCTCTGAAGGATGGGGTGGCAGCCAGCCAAGCAAATAAGGAGTTAGTTTTGTGGGGAAGGAATGCAAAAGTCAGCACTGCTGTGGTGCAAAGAAGGAGGGGAAGCAAGAGAAGACTGGCAAGGCAGTCCGGTCCTGGTGGGAAGAGGCAATTTTGCTCCAGACATACCAAGTGTGAGGGTGGCAGGCATCAGTGGAGCTGTCAGGTAGGAGGATGGATATCTGAGCATGGTGCAGAGAGGGGCTGTGTAAGCCAGGGACACACTGATGGGAGCTATGGATGTACAGATGGGAACTGAAGCTGCAAGAGTGGGTGAAAAATACACTAGGCTATGGGCTTCCAATTTTTTAAAAATCTGAATATCCCTTTGAAATCAACAGTTTGCACTTATAACAACCCCAAACATACCTGCTTCAAGGAACGAGCCCTAAAAAACATATAAACTATCACCATTCAGTTGGATGACTTTTCATGTACACATAGTAAAGGACCAAATTGGAATTTTCAATCTTTGCTTGTGATTATAAATACAATACTAATAATTATTACTTTGGTCAAAGAAAAAAATCTGGATCTTTTGTATAACTAAATTAAATAATTATGCTGCCCTGGAAGATCCCTAAATCTACTTGTAGAAAGACATTTCATCCTCCCATCAATCTCTGTGCATACATTAGGCACAGAGTAGGAAAGACAATGGGGAAAATGAGAGAGCAGAGGAAAATTAATTATAATTATGGAAATGCAGCTTAAAGAACAAAGGTTTAAATTTGTAACAAAGGTCTAAGGGGACATAATTCTCGTAAGTAACCATTTAAAACGTGAGAAGTCTGCAAATCAGAAGGAAAAGTTGACTGTTTATTAGATATATTTCTTCTTTCTAACTAAGTGGAAAATTGGTATTCCCAAGCATAAAGGAATAAAACAATCAGTAGCCTGCCTACTTGGCTGGACTCCCAGTGACCAGAGGTTTGAAAGAATTTGAGAGATTATCAGGAAAGGCCAGCCAAGGATATCACTTAACACAACAGGCTCATTGCAGACATCAACTAAAGCTTCAAAGACTGAACACTGTTCACTTCTCATCCACCAGGGCTTCTCAGGTGTCCAGATCTTCAATTTGCCATTTTTGTACACACTCCACCTGGGTCTTTTCATGCCCTCCATCACTGCAGAATGTGAATGACCTCAACACGGAAAGCATGACAATAAAAAACACAGTGGGTCCAGTCACCCACAAGAAGCCCACTGAATCAGATTCCCACTGGGGAAAAGAGGCTGAGACATCTCACCATGGATTTTTATAAATCTGATCATTGTTTGGTTCTGATTAGTCCAGCTACACAATCTTGCAAGAAGCAAGCACAATAAAGAACGCCAGTACCTTTGGGAAAAGGACATCACTCGAATCCAAAATGTTAGCTGACACAGACCAGCCTGACTTGGCTCTAGAGAGGACCAAACAGAACTGCCAGGGGTAAGGAGGGTGGGATTCCATGTACTCAAAATCACACGATTTGAATCCCTATTACCTGTACAGCCTAGGCACATGGAAGAGTATAGACAGTACTCTGAAGATTAAAATTAGAGCACCCGTCATTCCCAGAGACAAGATGGAGAAGAACTCATTTCAGTTCTGTTAAGTCGCTCAGCCTTGTCTGACTCTTTGCAACCCCATGGGCTGCAGCATGCCAGGCTTCCCTGTCCACCACCAACTCCCAGAGCTTACTCAAACTCATGTCCATCGATTCAGTGATGCCATCCAACTATCTCATCCTCTGTTGTCCCCTTCTCCTCCTGCCCTCAATCTTTCCCAGCATCAGAGTTTTTTCCAAAAGGTCAGTTCTTCGTGTCAGGTGGCCAAAGTATTGGAGTTTCAGCTTCAACATCAGGCCTTCCAATGAACATTTAGGACTAATTTCCTTAAGGATAGACTGGTTTGATCTCCCTGCAGTCCAACACCACAGTTCAAAATCATCAATTCTTCAACGCTCAGCTTTCTTTATAGTCCAACTCTCACATCCATACTTGATTACTGGAAAAACCATAGCTTTGACTAGACGGACCTTTGTTGGCAAAGTAATGTCTCTATAAAAGAATAATTCAGATTAGAGGTTTCCTAAGGCTTATGGGAGTAGCGCCCATAACAGTATGAGAAGAGACAGAGAAGGAGGTCAGCAGGGAGGAGGACAGAGCAACTTCATATCTGGCCCATCCTCCAGAGCCTGCAGAAATCCACGTGCAGAAACATAAAGATAAGAGAAAGGGCAGGGAAGAGGCAGTCACCCCCGCCCCCTCACCAAGAGTCCTCAGGGCAAGGGAAGCCAGGCCTCAGCCAGAGGGAATTAGAAATAGACATTGGGTGGGGCTGAAGGGAGATAGCAGGTCCTCTCTGCAGAGTCCTAGGTGACAGAGGGGTCAGGGTGAAACCAAATATTCACAGAAGATGGAATCAGAGTCTTGATCATCTCACCACCAACGACAAACAAATAGGGGCTGGGTGTGGCTAAAGGCGTTTGCTTCCCCCATCTCTCTCTCTAGTACCAAAATCTGAGGATTTTGAATTCTTCTTCAAGGGGAAGAACTATAGCAGGGCCAGAAGAAAGCCCACCCTCAGCCCCGAGCCAGGGGTAAGGGAGGAGACAGCATTTAATGAGTTTGACTTTAACATTTCAAACTGGATTAGACCCTCAACTAGGCTTCCCAGGTGGCACAGTGGTAAAGAACCCACCTGCCAACGCAAGAGATACAGGAGACTTGGGTTCAATCCCTGGGTCGGGAAGATCCCCTGGAGTAGGAAATGGAACCCACTCTGGTATTCTTGCCTGGAGAATTTCACAGACAGAGGGGCCTGGCGGGCTACAGTCTTTAGGGTCACTAAGAATAGGGAGCAACTAAGCATGCATGAGCACACAGCACCTCAATAACCAAAAGTAGCCAAAAAGTATTAATAGAATTTGCCCAAGATGTTGCAAACATTATTTTTCAAAGTAGTAATTGGTGAAAAATAAAACAATTTTGTGTATGTTAGTGTTAATTACTCAGTCGTGTCCAACTCGTGGAGATTCCATGTATGATTCAGTAGCCCATCAGGCTCCTCTGTGCATGGGATTTCCCAGGCAAGAATACTGGAGTGGGTCATCATTCCCTTCAGGGGATTTTCCCAACCCAGGGATCAAACCCAGGTCTCCTACATTGCAGGCAGGTTCTTTACCATTTGAGCCACCAGGAAAGCTGCTTTATCTTTTAGTAATTGGTAAAAAATAAAAAAAAACTTTCTGTATATGCTACAGTAAATTGAGAATACTCAATAAACAAGTTATAAATGGAATGCCCATCATGAAGAAAGAAAGAAGAAAAAGGGGGAAGAGGAGCAAAAATGAATTTTGAATTTTGATATAAAAAGCATTTCACTGAGGCTTTGAGAATTTTCTCTGTCTCAAAGAGATGAAGAAAGAACATCATGTGATCAAAAAGTTATAGAGTAAGTCTGCCTCACCAGCTCACAACAAAGTTTATGTCTAACTACACACAAGTGTCTACTTTTGTTAAGGTCTGAATGGCAAATTCTAACTTGTCTCAAGTGAGGAATAAGTACATAGACCAATTTGGTTGCTTACTGTTGTTGTTCAGTCACATTCAATGCTTTGCAACCCCATGGACTGCAGCACGCCAGGTTTCTCTGTCCCTCACCATCTCCCGGAGTTGTTCAAACTCATGTCTATTGAGTCACTGATGGTCAGTTAATTCACAGCAAATTCCTCAGACAGCCTCTATTTAAAAGTGGCCTGAGGAGGGGAGGTGGGGAAACAAGCATTTCTTGACATTTTAACACTTAGGAAGAAGTTTAGAGGTCATCTGTCCTAAACTGCAGCATTTGCTGACGTGGAAACTTGGTCCAAAGGACAAAGCTCACAGCAACCCAATAGGAGGGTAACCCCTGCAAGGGGCCTCGCTCTCTCTTTGCTGAGCCTTCACTGCCTCTGGCTATTCGCAAGATGCCCTTAACACCACAGGCCTGTCTTCCATGCTTTCTGCCTGAGTATGGGGCTAAAGAGATATCCACTGGGCGAAGCTGCTTCCAAAATTAGTTCTATTAAATTTACAATATTTATATATATTACACATTCTCTCCTTGAAGTCCTTTTTTTTTTTTAACTTTGTCTCAATTTGTCTTTGAAATTTTTTCTGTGTAGTGTTCCTCTCCAAGAAATAATACTTTTGATCTTGATGATGCCCACAATATCTTGACTATCATTGCATCAGTAGGTATACTCTATGCACTGGGATTTTTCTGGACCCAGAAGAGGATGTTTATACAGTCATTGGCTGGAAAAGCTAGGCTTTGACTCAGTAAAGCAATGACACTCTAATAAAAAGAAACGTAGTAATGCCCCAAACCCCTAAAGAAGGCAGGCTGCTTAAGTCATAACTTGCTAATAAACTGGCCTAAATTAAAAAGAACCCTAATTCACTTCTATATAACTTTATTCTCCTTGCATATTTACCAGGCAGGATCTGACAGGATGGAATTCCAGTGAGGTAAACCTCTCCACTCTTCTTCTGTGAATAAATAATATTTGTCCTAAAAACCTGTCAGTCCTTGCTACTGGTCTCTCTGTGGTCAG